>VYZW01009480.1:1749-53424 GCA_013401315.1 Balaeniceps rex | reverse complement strand
AGAACAAAACCTCCATGAGGCTCATTTCAGTTTCTGCATTTTTAGGATCACTTACATCTTTGTGTCAAGTGTTGAAGGTTAAGTATCAAATCTGCTTCTTTCTTAAAGACTTTTTAAATGAACACTGAGCTTTTCACCTGCTCTTAAGAGGCAGATTTTTAGGAAACATTTCAATGACAAATGGAAACATCCCATGACAAGTGATAAACTTCAGACCAGTTGACATAACCCACACTACTTCTGAGACCAGCTTTGCCAGCCCATCCATGGGCCAGGAGCTGCGTTGGGAGCAAGAAGCCACATAGACACAGGCTGCACGCAGCACGTAATCCTCAGGTCTTCCAGGAGGCTCCGTGCCATGTATCCTGATCTTCTTGCTGGAGACTCAGGGGGCTGACTGACATTCTCATGACTGTCCAAAATCAACTGGCCTAAGAAACTCAAGGATATAGCCTTGATTAAGTCTATAGATTTTGCCTTGGGAAGGTGTAGTCTCCACCTTCAAATGCAATTGAAATGATCCATGTGTTTCTGTTCAAAGGATTGTCTCTCTCTTTCTCTCTCTCTGTACATATAGAGAGAACAAGTGTGATAATGGATCCACGCTTCAGAGTTTCTGTGCTGAATGAAGATAAGATGTTGTAATGAGAGGGCTCAAAGTCCCCTGAAGGAAATAAAACACGATGTAAAAAAATACAAATCAAGTCCATCCACAAAGATCCCACTCCCACAGACCCAATAGAAGCAAATTTTCCATTGAAGGCAGTTAGGCATGTAGGTCTGTTCTGCACAAGGTGACAGTGAGGACTCCCACTGCAGGGGCTGGGAAGGGATCACCTGGCACATCCTGGGGTCACCATCTTTGTCTTGGAGAACACAAGTGTTCAGGCACCTCTGTACTTGTCTTCCACTTCCTCATTATCTCTTCCATCCTTTCAAGACTAATATGCACGTCTAAATGCTCACGTCTCCCTCTTGCTCTGGGTCGTCAGCATCTCTGCACTATCTCTTTTCTCTTTCTAAAGAGCAAGTTTCTTCCTCACAAAAGGGTAATGATTATTCTTTGTTCCAGAAACAATTACATGTTTGTTTCTTTCAAGTGGTTATTAAAACCTCAGATTATTTTCACACCATTTATTTAGCAAGATTTAACACACAGCCTTTCCTGTAGAGGGTAAAGTCAGCTTTGGCTGCTTTTACTAGCTACTTGTCTAGAGAATCTCTGGCCAACTCATTTCAGATACTGGTATTTCCTCTTTCTTGTGTCCTCTGTGCTCCACCTCCATGTTTCTAAGTGCCAACTTTTACATTTTTCCCTTTTCTTCAAAAGGGCAAGATACCAAATTTACTGCTGACGTAAGTAGGTGCAGCTCTAATTAAGTCAATGGGGTTACACCTGCCTATGTCAGCAGTGAATTTGGCTCGACATCCCTAGTGAGCAAAATGTCACATTACCTTTGCTGAGCAGGACATTTCAAATAAAACATTAGCAAAAACAATTAACTTTAAGCCATTAATCCCACTGAAGCTACTTTCAACCTCCTAAGGATTGAAGTCAATTCCCAGTAAATATCTTTGACTTAATAGATTATGATGCTTTGGTATGAAATATAGCATTGAATGACATTGAATTAAGCAGCATCATATTGTATTTCTATACATAAATTGTACTTGAGCACATGTCTGGCAACTTGTAACTGTAATACTTAAGAAACTATTAGCAATGGAGGAGATCATACAGAACATTGCATTATATAATACCTATGAATTTTGCAAATGTATTATGTATAGCTCTAATATTACACTCAGATATAAGACACTTCTGTATTTCATTAGCATCCCATTTTACTTCAACAAAGATGGAAGATTTATAAATAGCATGTTCTCCAATTCAATTCCCTTTGGCACGAAACAGGTAGTAACAAATCTGGATGACTGAGAGGTAAGAATGCAGTCTTGCTCCCAACACTTCTTTACAGCTACAGAAGGAAAGGAGTCAAAATATTATCTAAAGAATTTGAAAGCCCAAGTTCAGCTCCTTGCTAGATGTCCCTGAACAGTACGCAGCAGCTCACAGCCAGGTGCATGTGGACCAGCAACTCCACTATTGCACTCTTGGGTGCTCTTCTGCTTTGCAGTGTTCATAAAGCCCAGGTGGGGTGCATGGGCTCCCGCTTCAGAAAAAGGATAAAATTACCAGATTCTTGTAAGTCAAACCCCTCTGTAGGCAGCCAGAAGGAAATGCTGGAGGTAAGGATGGGTGTTGAACCCCGTCCCTCTCTAGGACAGTCACATTCTCTGCCTTTCATGGAGTCATTCCTCCCATTCAGGATTTGCAGCCTTAAGCCTGCCCTGGGAGTTAAGTACCTTAACCTTTTCTTCTAAAGTCCAAGGAAGTGACAATCATTTTACCTACCAGAAATCCAGAAGAGAAGGAGGGGAGGCATGAACCCTGTCTTCCAGTTCCTCTCTGGATGCTCCACAGGGGAGAGAACTGAAGCTGAGTTCCCACATCCGCCCAGTGGGACATTTGCTCTCCCGCCCATCTCACGGGTCCATGGGCTAACACTACATCTTAGAATCATCTCTCCCTTTCCTATTGAATATTTACTTAGAGCATGCAAACTGTAGCAGCCACAACAGGACATACGAAGAGAAAAACCTTTCCTTTGCTCCAGACTCCTCCGCAGTGTGCTGGTCAATTCTCTTTTTTGGGAGCAGGAAGAAAAGCCCAACTCACGGAGAAAAGAACTGAATAAAGGTCACTCACCACTTAGGTGACTGCTGCAACTAAAAATCTCAGTATTTTAATCAGTGTCCTCTCAAAGGTAAGCACAGGTCCTCAGCTCTGTATACATAGCCTTGCCAGCCAACACAAACATTTGCAAATTGCCTAATGTGGATAAAGTTGAATCAAGGGGAATAAAGTTCTGCAGGAGCAGAGTATTAACAAAAGACTTCCGAAAAATACAAGGCAACAGTTATATTTGGCCATCAGGTGAAAAAATATTGACCCAAACTTGGAGCATATGATCAACGACCTTGAATCTCTACCTCATCCATTTTTAAGCACCATTTTCCCAAGGAGCGAAGACCCTGGCTGCCTTGAGGTCCTTTCCCATGTACCCAGAGAGGCCCAGGGACAAAGCGGGTTTGTACATACCATGTGGCAGACCAAGCAGGAGAACTGCCTGGCTAACTTCTGTACTCCAGGATACAAACATTTTTGCCCCCTGAAAAGGTACCTGAATATGATGACATCCAATACTTAGTATTGGCCCAAATTTTACCATCTTTTAACCATGCCCTGAGTTCTGCTCTGTATCAAATCAATTGAAGCCAATGGCAGGGATATCATCAAAACCTAAACCCTGCAGCACTGCAGTATAAAATGTATTTTTACAGCAACACTTTCCACTCAAGGAGCAACTGTCATTGCTGGTGCTTGTAATGACAGTTCACACACTGGAGTGAACCACGTGTGAGTGCAGGTGGGTGATTTAATGTCATAGTGCACCTTCTAATGAGGCAACACACTACACAGCCCTCCTGCTAGAAATTCAGGACTATTACAATTTTTAATAGCTGTACATATTCTGCTGGGACGTACCCAAATTTGCTTTGTGTTTTTTATCAATTATTTCTGACATGTTACTTATCAGATTTCATGTTTACTCAGAGAACAGATTAAATAGTCAGTCTCCATTAGAAATACTGCTGGGGAGTGAAAAACTCTAAAACCTGAGCACTGCTCTGAGTTTGACCCTAAATGTTTTACACAGCCAAAAATTCATGATGAATTCAAAGAAGGTTTTGCTGTTATGAAGGATTTAGGACCAGACACAGAAGCTGCCTCCTAAGTTCAGGGCCAGTGTGCTCCACCTCAGCTCCTGAGTCCCTGAGGTGGCTGGGGGAAGCCCCCTGGGACACTGCATGGCAGCACCGCTGCCTGGACGCCCGTCAGAGATGGGGTGCAGAGGAGGGAGAGGAGTGCACGGTGATCCCAACACGCATTCATGGCCAGAGGGCCATGGCCTGAGAAACACTCCAAGATGCCATGGTTTCCATGCAGCCTGACAGCACAACTCTGCCTGGTTAAATCAATGAACATTTTGCAATTGATTTCCAGGGTAGCTGCAACAGGCCGTATGGTTTTACCCGTCAATTGCTTTAGTACTCACCTCATTTTAAGCACATTAGCAGCTTGATTGAAGTCAATGGTACAGTTAAGATATTTAAAATGAGTTATGCTCTTAAGTATCTCGATGATTTGAGGCCTTAATGAACATTGTTAATGAAGGTGTGATCCTCTGAGATTTGGAACATCTTCAAATCTCACACTACAGTGCACAGTCACTTGAATTTGGCAGAAGTGCTTGTTGCCATCAGGAGAAGTCACCTCCCCCTTTCCCAGAAGCTGGTCCTCACCATGTCCCTGGTGCTGGGACCTGCAATCACATGGTCGTGTGGTGTGCCTGTCCATCATTGCCAATTTGGACCAGTTGCCTGCACACCATCAGGCAGGCAGCAGACAGAAACAAGCCGCCAGGAGTGGAGATAGAGGTGGTAGGTGGTACCACCTCTTCTGGCAGCAGCACAGTCATGCCAGATTGAAAGAACCATATAACCATAGCACAACCAAATCAAAATAAAACTAGCTTGTTAAGCCATTGGAGTGATTATCTGATAACTAAGTACCCAAAGCACTTTAAGATTCTTTACTAGGGAAAACTTCGAGAGTTCAGCATTCACATAAACTACCATGAGTGCATTCAGACCAAACCTTATCTGCAAACGAGGGCATATTCAGTTAAGAGAGGAACATAATGTTTTATGTGGGTACCACCTAGTGGCAAAGGGCTGAGATTTCCATGTGTTATTTTTGATGGAAATAATATGCACATTCTGGAAAGAAGATCCTGTTAACCAGGTACCCAAATACTTTGGATTTCTATGGACTTTGTGTTTGAATACATTAGCCTGTTTCAAGCTGCATGACTAAAACCCACATTCAAGTTGGGAAGAGTTTCCAAAAACATTTTAATGGTTCTGGAGACTCTGGGTATGATGCTGACCAAACGTTTTTACAGTGGGAAAGAAAATTAGGTAGCAAACGTGGCACAGAGAGGGACACGCACACACAAGGTAATGCAATGATGCATGTACAACAAGCCCAGTGGTTTCAAGGTCAACGCCACTGCCCACCTGTGATTCACCAGAGGCACAGTTCTGGCTGCCCAGTAGCTCAGATGCAATGGCATGAAAATAAGGGAGAAACCACGACTATGTTTTTCACTTGGATCAGGGAAGCCAACAGTGTAATAAGAGAAATCCTGTTTTCTGCATGGTAGTGCTGTAACTGGTTGATTTATCTGGTGCCCTTTGAACTGAAGGGTGAACTCCATGTTCTTTTGGGGCCTTTGCAATAAAATGCAAAGGGACTTTCAAGTGGAAAGTACACAAAGGAAAAAGCCTCTGGATGAAAATGCCTCTGGACATGGCTAGATGTTACTTAGCCAAGTAAAGGCATAGTGAGATCATAACTCAAGAGAAAACTGATGCCATCATATTGCAGGCATTTTAATTGAAAGATGTTCCACTTGAAAATTGTTAGACATTAATTTTTATAAGCAGTACAATAAACTTTTCAATTATAAAAGGCATAAAAATGACGCTTAACTGTCATACCCAGTCAGTCACTTTATTCTGAGCAGGTAGCCCTATGCCCACACTTTGGCACGCTTGCAGCAGCGTCAGCTAACCAGCAAAGTGCCCCGGACTAGACAAAGCAGTGTAGCAACAAGCTGTCATTTGGGTTGGGAAATGGGCAGGAGCACAGCAATTGTCCCTAGCCAGGATGAGGAAACCTGCAGGCAGACCAGGCAGTGGGGATCCCATGGCTCTGCTCAGCACCAGTTTCTCAGCTCAGGTAAATCAGCAAATAGTTCCTCCTAAAACCAGGCATGAAGTCCTGACCATGGTGAAATCAATACCAAAACCTCTGTTAAGTGCATTTGTGTCACTATTTCACCTCCTGCCTCCAGTGATTTACGCCACTCTGCAATAGGGTTCTAGATTGATATGTTTATTAATCTCACAAAGCAGATTACAAAGAGAGGCTGCTCGAAGGGACTGCAGTGTGCATTGTGTGGGGATTATTTCATACCTGTTTCATCATTTCAAACCTATTGTTGATTATCATGTGAATATTGCATTAACTTCAGCTTTGGAAAGCTCCTAATCATGATTCATGAAGCTGACAACTAATACTATACCTATTCACTTTTTACAGACCTACACTTCAATAGATTGGAAGTACCCTGGAAAATGAAGAAAGGGAAAAGAGCAAGGAAAGAAAAGAAAGAGTTTTGCGTCAGCCCTCTGCCATGGGGATGCCCAGCAGCAATAACAGCAGTCTGTCTCCGGGGATGGAAAGGCTCTTGGACAGCTATAGGTGGCAGCGTAGCACCCTGGGCCAGAGCATCAGTGCCAAGAACTCTTGCACCAGAGAGAGCAGAAAGGTAAGAAATTTAACTCCAGATGTAGGAAAGACCCACAGTGTTTCCCCTTAGATTAACAAGAGTGAGGCTCTCTACTGAGAGCCTGTCTGAAAGTGATTTGTCATTTAATGACCTTCCTAAGAGAAGCAGGTCCATTAGTGACATATAAACTGTGCAGAACAAGAATACGGTGTATTTTCTTCTGTAGCACTGAATTTCAGATCTACCTAAGTGTTAGACAGTAAACAAAAGCTCTTTGAAAAATAAGCTTCTCTGAATGCTTCACCCAGTGAAGGGCGTGAGAGAAGTCTAACCATCAGATCAGCTCTCCCACAAGCATCTGCAGCCCCACATGGATCCCCACATGCCCTCTCTACAAATGAAGCTCTCAGACAGAAAGAAAATAGGGTGAAAAAAAAAAGGGCACACATAAGAAACATCAGTAAAACTCTTGGCTGGGAGGGTATACACTGCTGATAAAACCCCCAATCTCATTCTCATTTCTTAAGAGTAATGAGTGGATGTAATTAAACAGTTTTCTTGTAGGAATAGAGTCTATCTTCATTAGCCAGCTAACAAGAAAACATGACTCTTGCCTGAGCCTCAGAATGATTGAAATCTGGCAAGTTTCATAAAATTCAGTGGGTAAGGCTGCCTTGCAACCAGGTGATTGGAGACACTTTTGCATTGATTTTGTTCAGGTGGATTTTCCTAAATTTGGTCACTATATAAAGATTTCTGCCTTATAGGCAGAACCTCTTCTTGCTCAGCCCTGGTGCATGTACCATCTGCCTCCAGTTGAGGGAGAGTGGATATAGTTTGCTGTGGCAAAGGCCATGGTTAACACTTGCCCAGGCCCATCAAAGTGATCCCATCACAGGCTTCCATGGCACATGGACATTCCTCCACACCCTGCAATAAACTGCATCCAGCTCTTTGCCCTTTGCTACCTGCCCACTTTGTTGTCCTCTTTTTCTGCTATTAAAAATATGATGACCGTAGACCAGATTACATATAAGACCTTAACATCTCTTAGACAAAAGAACTCTCCAAGTATCCCACTGGTGTAAATGGGCATAACCAATGTATTTATTAATTTGAAACAACAAATTTTGAGCAAAAAACTTAGTCATGCAGAGTGTAGGTGTTTTTTAGAAAAAATACTACATGAATGTACTTTAGTGGAGCTGCACTGCAACTGTCAGTAATAATGGGAAATAGCCAGATTGATATGTGTGACTTCTGAACCACTCACTCCAGCTACGGAAGAAAGGATCACAGGGATCCCACAACTTACCTCATATTCCTGTCTTGGGCAAAATGTTCTTCCAGCAGCAAGGGACTCTCCATTTTGTCTGCACAAGCATCTTGAAGTGGCTGGACCATAAACTGTCATCTTCCTCCTCATCACCGCCAGCCCAAGCAAGCTCAGAAAAATCTCTCAAGTCAAACATCAATACTGTCACTTCATAATTTGGCTCTGTCAGTTAAGCAGCGTGTGTCTTTCCAAATATAAATAAATGTTTTACAAAGTTTTGCTGTACTCAATTACATACGTACATTTATCTTGCTTATAACTGATAGCTTGCTAATACTCATGTATTGCTTGGAGAGCATTGCAGCTGGTTAGATTTTCACCCAAACATCTGAATTGAAACCTCAGGCAAAACAAGAACTGTCTCTCATACCTTTTACGGATTAACAAATAGTTCTTGCCCTGCTAATGCCATTCTTAATTGGACTACACTGCGAGGAGCAATTAAGACTAAACGGCCACTTGCTGAGAGCTGGTGAAAGAGAAACTGCAGCTTGAGGCATTCGCATTCTCCAAATAAAGTGCAGTTGCCTTACTTTGGTGTTAAAGAAAGAAGCTCAATTTTTTAATGGCTTAGTATATTAAAAAGGAATGATTCAATTCACAGCAGGGAAATCAGTTTTGGGAGGGATTATATTTTCTTAATTTTTTTTTTTCAAAACCACTTTGTAGATTTAAAGGTTCCTGACCAACAGTACTGGAGGTGGGTGGGACTCTCCCATCCCAGAGAGAAGCAGTGATAGCTACAGCCATAATAACCTTGCTGCACTGCCTCACCTGTAGCTTGCAGAAGCCATCCCAGGGCTAGAAAGAGATTTTTCCCATTTAGTCCATGCCCTCTTAGTCTGTCAGATAAATACTGGGTGCACGATGTAGCAGTGCAAATGAAATCTAGGTAACTATTCACCTATCTTCTTAAATAATTCTGAAGGGCCTGTCAGGCCATGAAATGTCCTCCCTCTTCAGATATAGCCCAGTGTGAGCCACACCTGTTGCCCCTCCTCTACAGTAATTAAAATAAATGCCACCTGCAGTGAACTGCAACCATCTTGAGGAGAATCACAGGTCCTTATTTGAGAGGAAAGGACACACTCACCCCATTGACTGGCCACAGAGGAAGGAATTTGCTGCAGTTATAGCAAATTATATATTCCAGAATGGTTAAACCTGAGGAGGATCACTGTCCCTCACAGTTGGCAGTCTGCTGCCTTTCATTCATGCTAAAGTCGGGATCCTGACAGAGCTTCCCAAACAGTTTCACCTTCTAACCTCACTGCCACCCCACCAGCGTGCATCCTCCCAGTGTTGTTGTTAAGCCAGCTGCATCCCACCCAGCTGCCCACATCCCTTGGGTCCTGCTGAAAAAACAGTGCCCGGTCACCTTGTTTGTGGTTTAGCCACACAGGCACAGCAGGGCCTTTGGCTGTCGTGTCTCAGCCCTGCCTGAAAGCATTTTCTCACCAGAAGCCTTCTCCAGTCCTCTCTGACTGGGAACAAATCTGGCTGTGGGAGCCAGGCTCAGTGCTACTGGATGGACTAAGTTACAGGAAGAGTGAGAAAGGCAGCTGTGGTCTCAGCTGCTTGGTCTAACCCCAGCCAGAAAACAAGCTCAAGAGGATATCAAGTTTTCTGGGAGGGAAGCCGATATTTATAATGGTGGATAAAGAGCATTCAAATAAGGTATCAGCTGCAGCCTTTATGTATGTTTCTAAATTCTGACTTACAAGACTCCCCCACTGGCTCTGACAGAAGGAGCTCTGCCAGGTTTTCTAGGAAAGCCAATTGTTCTTCCAACACATCCTTACTGAAATGAGGTCCCCACAACTCCCAGTGCTCACATCATTTCCAGACAGACTTTAAAAGCCTGAGTGCCTAAGGGTTTGTCTAAACTAGTTTTGTATCACACACCAGGAATTTTATTGTGAGTTTTATTTTGTGTCAAATATTTGGAAATAGGTAACATATCAGTTCACAATATTATCTGTATGCACATTTACATCCTTTTTATTTTCTATATCCATTCTCTCCCTCCACAGAGACCAAGATCTGAATGCCCTTTATCCACCATTGCAGGCAATCTCAGTATCATTAGCATCGTTTCACCCCAGTGTATCATCTATCTAGTGACTTAACCTGAAGAGATGACACTAGCCAACATTAGTATTTCATTTTTCCATTCCCCAAAAGATATTTCTTTTCAATTTAGCTACTACTTGACAAAAATATTGCTGAACACCTGTAAGAGATAAAACAACCTTAATCCAATTTCTTTTTGCGGATGCTAAGGGCCATGTTCTTCCGCCACTCATGCAGCTTACAGCTCAGACTTGTGCACAATTTAAATGAGAAGCAGGTTGTTTGGCTTGGTTGTGAGAGTGGTATAAACAAATGTAGTCTGCCCTTTGCTGATGTTGTGTGCCTTGGAGAGCTCAGTATTTACCTGAGGGAGGAAGGAGCATGAGTGTCTTGAAGAAGCCAGGTGCGAATCAGTAGCAATGGAGAAAGGAGCTGTTTCACTGTGCATTGCTTTGAAAGACTTGTGCATCTGAGGCAAGTCAAGGCAGAATAGAAAGAACCAAAAGGAAAGCCACTTCTGACAGCAAATGATCCACACTGGAGCTAGACGCCAAAACAGACTCTATAATCTGCCGCTCTGACTCACAGACTAGATGCAGCTAGTTGGCACAGCTCTTTAATTAGCACAGAGCTGCCATCTCTGCAGACAGTGGAGGAGAACGTGCAATGTGCCAGCGTGGAGCACAGCACAAGTCAGAGGGGAGCCCTCTCCTCCCATAACAATGCCCTGGCTGAGAAGGTTGCTCTTGGCTAAAGAGCAACGCTGGAGGCCAAAGAGGGGAAACTATGAAGTGGATCTTCTTTAACGTGCAGAGGGTCAAGCAGCTGAGCAGCTGACATGCTTCTCTCCAGGCTGTATCCCAAGGAGGCTTTCCCTGGAGGGCTGAGAACAGGAAAGCCAGTGTGCAAGTGGTTGCTTAGACTTCCTACCCCCTTAATACAAAGGAAAGAGGCTGGTGTTTCACTTAACATGTTTTCATGTAAATTCTCCATTTGCATTCAGCGGTGCAAACCTTGCATGGATTGGGTCGGTACTTACACCTCTGACCCAAAGAATTCATTGCCACTTCAGTATTGCTGTATGCAAACAGTTGCTCTGACCACAGATCAAGCACCTTTGACTAAAGTTTTTTACTAAACAATTCACCAAGTAGTGAGCAACTTGTCCTAAGAATAACATAACACGGTATAAATAAGGCAGCAATTGTTTCCTAGCTACCAAAGGAGCCTTAAGCAGGCAAATCAGCAATTTTTCCTTTTTGAGTTCTTAGGCTGAGGAGAAATTTCCTGAAAAACATCCTTTGTTTGCAGAATGCTTTGCAGATACATTTGCAGATGCAGTTATGTATCTCAGTATGTTCTGTTGTCCGAAGGGATCCATCCAAAGTGTCTTCTGCCACCCGCCCTTTTCATGCTCACTACTCAGCTTGCAGCTACTGAAGCAAAAGAATCTCCTGACACTTATGGCAATGGGTAAGGATACAGAACAGTGATGCTCCCAGTGTAGTGGGGTCTCAGTCAGAGCCCAGTCAGACCACGGGAAAGCCAGTGGTATAACTCTAGTGTAGTTAGGTTGTCCCAGGCTTCTCTTCCTCCTAGGAACAAGACACACAGACACACAGGCACACACATAACACATATCTCACAGGCCAAATTCTGTTCTCTGTTACCAGTATCAAACTGCAATAACTCCAGTTAAGCCAGCCTTTGATGTTTAATTACATCACTCTACTGAGTTATTCTGGATTGATGTTGCTGCATGAGAATAGAGCTTGGCCCGTAATATAATGTGTATTTCTATACAGAGGATGACAGATGTCAAAAATGCAAATCTGTTTGCTGAAAAGAGAGTTGCACTCTCCTTGAAGACGTTAGGAAGACCCTGGGAAAGCTTCAGGTTAAGACAAAGTTTAAAATGAGATGAGACCTTCTCCCTCCTTCTCCTGGGAAGAGCCATGACATATATTTACAGTCCCATGACCCATGTTAGGCCCAAATAGTTTCCAGTATTTGCAAGTCTATGTGCCATTGATGTAAAGACACTTTTATATATCACATGACAGCCTTTGTAGCTTGTCCTGTCATTTCCAAGATGAGTTATGCTTCACCAGCTGTTATCCAGAGGAGCTAGTGCTGCTAAGTTAACTACGGCTCTAAGTTTTTCATTAATTTTCCAATGCACTTTGCCTTAGCAGACAATGTAGATAGGAAATTCAAAATTTGCATGGAAAGGAGAAGCCTGTTAGGAAGCTAGCAATTAATGGCACAGAGCAACACAGCTAACACCAAGTTTTTAGGGCTGTAGCATAATTACTGTAATTACGTGAGCTGTCTGCAAATATATATGTATATGTACAGACAGATCCCAATGGATTGAGCTGAGGGTTGGGGTTTTTAACTTTGGAAGATTCTGGGCTGAAAAAACTCCTCTCTCTCTCTCCCTGCAGTCCTATACATGCATATACCTCTCAGGCCTTATGTGCGCCATCCCATTTACGCCATTGAGGCTACCCATGTGCATAGGGATGGAAGGATGTTCATATGAGGATCTGTGCAAACGTGACCCAAGCAAGCAAGCTCAGTTTTGTTTCTAATTCCTCCTACCCATGGCTTGGAAGGATAGATACTGATGCGGTGACAAAAGGACCTGAGAAAATTCAGCAGGAGTTTTCCATAATTTGAACAGCTTGGGATGTTCTCCCTTGTCCTGAAAGGTTCAGGTGACTCTGACCAGACCCTGGGAACAGAAAACAAGGCTCGGGGGCATAGGAAGGGCCTAGCTAGTGGAGGGTTCCTTCAGATCCAGCAACAGGTTGGGCTGTTTCAGCATTTCCCCAGTACCCACTTCTTAGCTGGGAACCAGTGTTCAGATGTGCTTTTTCATAGTGTCTTGAAATGTTCACTGTGCTCCCACACCCTAGACCACATGGTACTTATTAGGCTGTTTTTTTAATAAATATACAAAGTCTGAGTTATGTCAATCATACAGCAATATGTCTCAATTTTGATATCAGCAGAGTTACCTGGCATAAAACCTGTGTGATGCAAGGGAGAATAATGTCTTTTTCACTGGCATATTGTTGAGGATTTTGCAGATTGTTTCAGCGTGATGATAATAAGAAGGCAAAACTACAGACATGTAGTTGTCTGAGAATGGTAAAAAATGTAGATTGTCTAGGGAAAAGATGAACTGTTTTACATAGATTAAAATAGAAAAATCTCTTTGGGGTCCATTACATTTTCCTTGTTAATGTTTTATATTTTTTATTCTGCATTTTAAAAAATTTTACATCCCAGGGTGGGCTAACTCTACAAATGTCACTTCCCGGGTGGGCTTGTCCTTATGCAATTAGAAATAAAGCACAGAACATCCAGAACAGATGGGACTGCTGCACAGAACAAAATCTCCTTCTTTACTCTCATTTTTCCCACCCAAATTCTGTTTCACACAGAAGATATTTAAACTATGGAATCAAATTAGAGTTAATCATCCGGAGCATTTTGTAATTAATAAGAAGGTCACATCCCATGTGGAATGGTGGAATTTTACAATCCATCACCAAGCCTGTGGCTTTTTTACCGGTTTATCTGGGTCAAACTCTGTTTTCTGCGGGAGCCAGGGTAAGTGAGGAATAAATCCATTCAAACCCACAGAGTTACTCCATATTTATACACTTTGGAAATAGGTACAGAGCCTTTGTTTTGAGTTGCAGATGCAGAGTCAAGAGAAGTCTACCACTGTGGCAGCCAGTTACAAAGCACCGTGGAGGGGCTTGACCCTGCTGCTCAGGCTGGGTCCCCTCTGAATACTCCTGCTGGCATCACTGCGTCACTATGGCGTCATTACTCCTGCTGGCCTCCTGCTCTGCCGTAGGAGGTGAGGACGTGGCAACTCCCTTTGCTAAAACAAAGTCCCTTTAAAGCCCTAGGAAGAAGTGAGAAGAAAAGAGGAGCTTCCCTTGCTCCAAATTCCCCATGCGAGTGATACTGAGGTCTCACTTCCCTCCCAGCATCTGCAGAGAGCTATATCTCATTTGCTTGCTCTCTCAGAGGTTCCTCCTCCAACCCTGTTTTCTCTTCTTTTTAGCTTTTCTGAGCTGGTATGAAGACTGATATGTCTGCAGGTGGTGATGAAAAGCAACATCACCGCTGGCTTCCCTAAAGTGGAGCCCTGCCAATGTTCATCAGTGTTACAGAGACTAACCTATCTCAGCTGTCCACAGAAATCTGAAATCTTCCTTGGGGTTTTAGTCCTGCTACGGACAATCAGTCCAAAGATGCTGAGCCCCTGAAGTTTCCTCAGACGCAATTCTTGACCTGACTAGAAATCCTGGGATTTAACTGCAGTCTTGGAGAGCCAAATGCTGCGTATGCTCTCCCAAATACTTCCAAGGGACTTGCAGAGGCAGCAATCACATATCCCATGGCTTTTGTAAAGGAACAATGAAGAAGTTCAGATGATGGGAGTGAAAAATATTTGAGAAGGGATTCAAAAGCCTTTGAGAAATATTAAGCCAGAACCCATCTGGTAAATCTCCAGATTACTGAGTGCTAAACTGGCATGAACTTTGTTTGTTTATCCTTTTACCTTGCCTTGTCCAGACCACACCTTTCTGGATGACTATGGAGGAAAACCGCCCCACCGCTTTGCAGTGATTTTCTTCTTGTGGTTTGTTGGGTTTTGGCTAGTTTCTAAGCAGAAGCAGATCAGTGGAGCTATTTTGCGATGTTTATTTTAAAACATTCTGTTCTTTTATGTAAAACAGTTGGGAATTACAGTAAATTGGCATTACTTAAATGCTATCTTCACACTTCTCCCAAGGCTTGTAAGTCTAAAATATTCTACCTGAGTTGTTTTGTGGCATAGCTGTGGTAATTGCCCGAGCATCAAAATACACTTTTTTTTTTTTTTTGGTCCAGGGATGACACTGTAAATGATTCTTTAGCTTATGGGTAAGCAAAAAGCACCTGTTTGGTAAATAACTCTTTTTATACCTACCTTTCTAATAAATAAAGTGAAAAATAAACCGATGCACAAATGGGTCCAGTGATGACAGAGTTATTGAACAGTTAATCCATGGTGTGAATGAGACCAAAGCTGTAGATGGCTTTGTCCCTCACTTATTTCAAAGTCATTTTCTTATTCACAGAATAATTTTCTGTAAAAGACCCTCTGATTTCTAATAACAAGCTAGCATATGTTCTGTTAGTTCAAAGCAAACAAGAAGGAAAAAAAAAAGCTCTATCACATCAGTTTATATTTAAAATGCAACATGTTACACATAAATATGTAGAGAGCCAAAAAAGCAGCTGCATTTTATGCAAAAGAGATGAAGGAAGTTATTAGAGAACTGTTGTTCTGATGAACTAAATTTCTCAGTATCTTCAGAGTACTTTTCAAATGGATAGAGATATTTTCTTTAATTACTAAAATACTGTACGAATTTATTTAGCGCCCATCTTTTTCATGAATTGTCTTACTGAATTTAATGGGAACTCTGACAAATTTAAGATGCTAGTTTTAAAATACTTCCAGAATATCAACGCTTTTTAAAAACAACAGGATCTTTAAATCAAATTTATTTTATCTCCTGATGTGTTACACAGATTTTTGCTGTGTCTACCGCCTGGCCACTGCGAAGAGCCCTGTCAGTCTCACGGCTGTGCCTGGAATCCTGATGCACCAGGAAAATGCTGCACAACTGGCAGTTGTATTTGTTTCTGCAAAGCCCTTGCCTGAATACAAATCTAATTATTTGGAGTAAAATACACTATCGTGCTCCCTAAGTTCTCGGTCGGGTCATTTTTCCAAGTCTAATTCTACAGCTTTTATACTGGGATCGTTGCCGCTCCTGGTGCATTAATAACATACCAGTGAACCTGCATATGGCTGCGCTTGTTTGCTGCGAGAGCAGAGCACCTTCCAGCAATCACTGCCATTTGGTGGCTGTAAAATGAAATGGCCTACATGGAGCTCCTAGCAAACAAGTGTCCATCCCGTATAACCACCAGCAATGCTGACATGCATCTTCTTCAGACGTTCCAGAAAGACCAGAAGAACCAAGTAAAGTCCTGCTCCTCCTCCAGTGGGACCCTCCTGCACGGACACCCCCGCTTCCCTTCAGCATCGCCATCACCGAGCAAAACGTCAGGAAGCAAAAAGGAGGTTTAAGACAGCTTCAGGAGAGGTTTTAACACAAAACTGAATGCTCAAGGTTCCCCTGGTCCAGATGTGTAAAACTGGAGATAAATAGGTGTATTAAAGTACGTCAGTCTTAACTCCAGGGAAAACACAGCTGAACCAGCATGAAATCTAGAGAGAAAGAAGTTCTCTATATCTGGATGCTTTAATGCCTGCAGTGAGGTGACTCGTGTTGAGCTGGGGTGGGGAGACCCTGGCCCCCTGGGGAACGGTGACCTTTTTCTCCTGCTCCAATGCACAGAGTTTTGGTATTTACCCAAGCAGAAATTGCTTATGTGTAATACTAATGCGGGAAAAGACAAAATTTGGAAAGATTATGTATAGATTGAGGGCAGAGCTTTCCTTTTGAGAAAAAAAGAAAAAACCTAAAAGCCTTAGAAACAAGTATCTTTATTGTTGTGCACTCATGGGGCACAGACCATCACCGAAGCTGTGGGATGAGGTTCCAGCATCTTTGGGTTTAAGGTTGTTTTATACAGGACAGGTGATAACTTCCCACTCTTCCCATTCAGGACCAGCTCTGCTGAAGACTACAGGCATTAATTATAGATGCACGTTCAGTGCTCTTTATGGCACAACACACAGTTGGGTTTTTGCTGCAGATCATGACTGCACCAGAGGGAGCTCCCATGGGGAAGGGATGTGGCTTGTGAGAACCCTGCTGGTGGTCCTGCGCAGGCACAGAACGTCCAGACAGAGCCCTTCGGTTACTTTGACATTCAAACAAAGTTTCCACAGAAATTCTATTCAAAAAATGCTCTACAGAAGAACTGAGGCGAGTATAAAGATAATGGTAATTATCCAACTACAAACAGAAATTGTTAAAGAAGCATCAACTGTGGTAGGTTTTTAGTTTAAAAGCATATTCCAACTACTTAAATTTTGTGCCAGTGTGATTCCAGAAAAATTACATAAATTAGAGCAATTTTTCCAAGCTGTGTTTCCTAAAAAAGTGAAGTAATTACACAAGCATCTAAGTTAAATTTCTCCTCTTCACAACCTGAGAAAGTATAGGCCTTATCCAGTTGGCAGAGAAACAAAAGAAGTTGAAGTGAAGAATGCTCCTGGATAAATCAGGAGAACAGAGAGAGGAGCAATATGGGGAGGAGAGGCAGAGACCAGAAGGGAAAGTGCAGAAGAGCAGGCAGGACCCAAGGAGGGATGGTGAGGAAGAGAAGCAAGAGGTAAGGCACGTCTTTCTCCATCTTTAAAAATTCTGGAGAAGATATTTCCTTGAAGAGAGTATGAGCTTAGCCTGGGGGATCAAACCCTGTGTTGCAGCAGGACAGTTTTAGATTTGCAGGAAGAAGTGAATACCTGGTGCTCCCTTCCCCTGAAATCTCTGCACCTCATAAATTCAAGCTGTCTTAGATTGGCCGTGCTTGCGGCGCCCACAGAGGATAAACAAGCTCTTTCTAAACAGACTACCTGGCTTGTGTCTCACATCATGCAGCATATGATACCATTAATATTTATAAACCTTCTGCTATACAGAATATCCCCAAATCCTTTATGATAGGAATCATTTATAAACTGAAGTGGAGAAGGGGAAGGGGTACAAAGGGAAATGCGCAGGCAGTGCTCTTGACTTTCAGTTAACAGGATTAATGTCACTGAAGAAAACAAAATTCCTCCAGATCTGTACCGGTATAATTGAGGGCAGCACCCGACCCCATGCTGCACTCACCTTCTCACATTTAAGAGGGCAGTGTGCTCTTCTGCAGCTGTAGCTTTTGTGATCTTATATTCTAACAGAAATGGCCTGACAACTTTGGAGAATATTTTCCCGTCCAAGAGGGTAGCACACAGGAAAAGCAAATTGGAAACTGAAACTCAGTTAGGGGACAGAGAGGAAGGAGGCAGGCGCACGTTGTAGGTAAGAGGGGACAGGGCCATTGACAACCCAGTTAATGAGAGGCAGCTCAGTTCCACTAAGCTTCTGGACCTGGCTTGAAAATTCATAGGTAAATTGAAAGGAGCAAAGGAAAAAAAAACACTTGCTATTTCAGAGAGAGAAATATTCCTGCATCATGCTGCCTGGGCCAGGAGACTAGCTGTACCTGGCAGAGGTCAAGGACGACACAGCCATGATACTTTTGCTCTCCCCTGAATCTGGAATGAAATCAGTTGTATACACTGCAATGCAGTCAACAGTGAAATTATTTCCAGTTGGGTTGCTGCTATTTTTGCTAATAGCAGCTAGAGTTTAGCTGGCTGTTTTCTCCTGAAGAATCGGTGTAAAGAGGGGGAAGATAATACACTGATGAAAATTGCTGTTTCTGTTCAACATTCTATACTCAGTAGGTTTTGCTAGGCTCCTCTAAATATAGAAGTGTGTGCTTGGTGGTGGATGCTTCACTCTCTGTTCAGATTCACGGCACTGCATGGGAATGGTGCCTTTCCTAAACTCCTGGTGTGCAAATCACTTCCACAGCCTTCCTCATCCTCAGCTGCATCAGTTTCTTCTTCTTTAATTAGTGAAACAAAAGTGCAACAGGGAATTCATTTCCACTGGCTATGTTCTTCCTTTTTATTAATGCATTTTTCAGTTCTAAGCACAGAAGTAAATCAGACAGACTTGAGTGATTAAAGTGGCTGAAGATCCAAGGAGAATTTTTTTCTGATGAACACAATTTCCTCCAGAAATACCGGTCTGCTGAACCTAAATAGCTTTCTTCAAAACATCTTGGGTTGGCCCTTTTGGTGACCCCAGAGCTCGATTCGGTGTTCCTAGCAGCTCCTGTCAGGAGACCTGGAGTAGTGCAGGTGTCCTCGTGAGGTGCAGGGCTGGGCCAGGAGCCAGGCTCTCAGTCCTGCAGCAAGTGCTGCTGGCCTGTCCATCCCTGGTGAGGGAGGCCAGAGGTGCCAGGTAGCTCTCGGCAGTGCCTTCCATCTCTTCCCCAGAGCCAAGGATGATTTCCAGAGCCCCTGTCCATAACGAAGCCGACACAAACAGTCATTTCTTTGGCAGGCTGCTGGGTTGAAGGCACCTCTGGTCCACAAGAAATTTGGGTCAGACAAAGGTTTCCACCCAAAGTAAGGAAAACAACCACAAATCTATGAAGCTGCAGACCTGGTTTCAGAGCAGTTCCTGTACTTTTCCAAGGTATGGAAATCGCACACTCTGCTCTAGCCATAAGCTTTGACTTTAAGAGACTAAGGGGAATCTTATATCCACATGCAAATACTTATGGCCCTGATCCTGCAATTTATAATGCTCAGGCAGACCGCTGTGCTCAAGCGGAGCACCATTAACTTTAATGTGGATTCCAGCCATGCATTTTAAATTGCCATATCAGAGGCTGAAATTATATGCGCTCGGGGGCAGGTGTTGTCTACTGCATCTTCTACAATACTGAGCAGACTGTGAGCATTTAACAAAGGATAATAAAAACATTGAAATATCATAATAATAATAACAATAATAACAGCAATAATAATGATGATGAAAAAAAGGATAGATTATAATGCTGTCTACAACATTCAGTTTCAGTTTTCTTCAAGAACAAATAACATATTAGCTTGGATTGGAGTAAACTAAGATTTGTGAGCCATGATGCAGCAAGTTGAGCTCAGTTTGAGAAAATTCTTCCTAGAATATGGAATTATTTTGCCAATTATGAAACAAATTCACAGAGTTGTTTAAATAAGAAACTTTTCTATCCCTCATGCAGCTCTCAAATTGCAATTCATAGATAAGAGATGGCCTTTTTTGGAGCTGGAGGAAGTCAGTTCAGATTCACTGGATTCACAGCTCTCTCCTCAGCACCTAAGCCCAGTCCATTCACCCACCCTGGGGCTCTGGATCAGCTTTGCCCAAACTCCAGGGGCATGTGGGCAGCTCTGGGTCAAATCCCTCCTCTAAAAAATTGAGAAACAAGAATTTGGAGCCATCCCCCTCTGTCGTTAACCATCCTCACCATTAAAATCAGAGAGTAATATGAATTCAGTTGGTTTCAGCATAGCCATATCTTTTTATTAAGTCTTTCTCTGGGAAACTTAAGGGACCTATAATATTCTATATTTTCTCCCCTGTAGGCATCTGTACATTAAAACCAAGTCATTTTTCACTATTAATTTTGGTAAGATAAATAGCTTAAATTCTTGAAATTTCTCACTGTATGACATTTCCTCTAAGCATTTTCTGGACCCATTTCTGTATGCAGCTTGCCAGTGCTCTTCTCAGATGGATGCAACCAGACCTCCATGAAGCCCCAGCAACGCCACACTCCCAGTTAGGTTTATCCTCTTGCTCCTATCTGATACTCCTACACTTGCATATAAGGAACATCTCAGAGTAAGAGACCTCTTTTTGTGACTGTCCTGGCCACAGTTTTATTCAGCAGTCATTATTTTGCCTTCCATAAATTTTAGATCATTGTAATGCTACACCTACCTTCAGTTCACTGAGGAAAACATTCAATACATCAGGTATAATCCTGATTCCTGCACAATTACCCTAGAAATTTCCATTAAAAGAAGATCCAGAAACTTGTAGAGATCTGCTTTTTTCTGAAATAGCCATGTCCTTAAGAGAAGAACTGCTGTTTTTCAAAGCTGGTCTTAAACTAATAGATTTTTTTTTCTGATAAAGATCTTAGAAAAGATCCGTAAATTTGTGACCAGAAAACTGGAGTCTGGTTGAATGTAATGTACCCATCTTTAGGCTTCAGGAGAATTCTGCTTAGAAATATAAACTAAGACAAAACAGAGAAATCCCCTTTGGCCCGATCTAAAGTTTAAATCCAAAGAAATCTTTCCTTCTCCATCAATACAGTTTAGCTTATACATTTACTGGAACTGCTAATAGGGATTACATCAAGTCTTCCAGACCAACTAAAATTTGAAATCATGGAAGATAGCTTTTCTAACCATGTCCTGTCATGGCAGATTGTGAGACCTTATGAGAGACTATAGATATGATTGCATTAGGTCTTTCTCAAGTGTGGGATGTAAAAAGCTTCATAAGTCATTATGAAATACTAGAAATTACTTAAATCCCTTAATATTTGACCTGGAATTTCTATTCCCTGCTTGGGCCCCGGGCGTGGGCATGAGGAGTTACATGGAGAGGAATAAGCCAAAATGGGAGGGGGTTATAATTCTTAAAAAAACATAGGAAATGCTGTTACAACTTCATATTCTTGGCAAAGACCATGACTCAGGAAGCCACTTCCCCAAGGATGTGACAAGTACCAGCACTGCTGACTCTGGGGCAGCCCTCTCCAGTCACTCAGATTTTTGCTTCAGAGGTCATGGCTTGTTTTCATTCTTGCTGAGAGCTTTAATCTCAGGTTGCCCACCAGTTTATGTTTTTGTGGCTCTCAGGAAAGCCAGGTGTATTCTGTGAAGCTGTTAATTGCTGGCTGGTTAGTATTAACACGTTTACTACATGCCGGTTGTTATAAATGTGAGAAAGGACACCTTTTTCCTAAACTATCTGTAAATAAGTATAGATAATGCTTCATAAATTATCTATGGAAGTAAATTCCTTGAGGACTATCATTTTTAAATAATATACAGTACTTCCATAAGAACATGTTGCCCATTACAAGTCTTTCTTTAAAAGCTATAATGTAGCTACCTCAAAAAGCCAGCCTAACGCTAGCGTATGTCCTAACCTTTGAAGAGAGCAGCATGACCTTAAAGGATTGAAATTATGTCTGCCTGCCATTAAACAGACTTCCATAAAAAAGCTGGTTTGATAAGGGCAAGCTACAAGGAAGAGTGCATTTCTATAAGCACAAGAGCAGCACAACACATAAAAAGAAATTTCAAAAACAGCCAGGTAGTTGAAGGAGGAGACACTCCTTTCAGTTAGCAACTCAGTTCATCTGGGAAGTGCTATTCTACACCTCAGTGTTCATTGCATACCTTCACTATGAGTATAGTTAGCTGTAAGTTTTCCCCTTTACTTAATGACAGCACTAATATACAGAACGCGGGTCTGTATTTTGATTACTCCTTCCAAATCACTCAGAATCAATTACCCTCTGAAATACAGACTCTCCCCACCCTTTCTACAGACTACATGTTCTTTCCTCCAGATTACTAATGTAAAAGGAAAACAACATACTCTCATACTGATGTAATAGTTGCTTAATAGTAACATCCAGCCACATTATTATTTACTTAATATTTAAAATCTTTTTACATTTTCTGTCTTAAAAAATTGTTTACTGAGGTATGTAGCTGTATTCCCCTGCAATATATTGACTTGGTAAAGTAGTATATGTTAAGTATTAGGAAAGATATATCCATTGCTTCCCCTTAAATAGTTTGCAAATAGCTAGTGAAGGATCCTGCTCTGTTCAGATTTTCATCCTCAATACGGCACCAACGCACCATCCAGGAACTGATAAAGCAATGGAGCTAACTGCCAAACATAGAATCATAGAATGGGTTGGGTTGGAAAGGACCTTTAAAGATCATCTAGTCCAACCCCCGTGCAATGAGCGGGGACATCTTCAGCTCGATCAGGTTTCTCAGAGCCCCGTCCAGCCTGACCTTGAACACTTCCAGCGATGGGGCATCAACCACCTCTCTGGGCCACCTGTTACAGTGTTTCACCACGCTCACCGTAAAAAATTTCTTCCTTATATCTAGTCTGAAGCTACCCTTTTTCAGTTTAAAACCATTACCCCTTGTCCTATTGCAACAGGCCCTACTAAAAGGTCTGTCCCCATCTTTCCTATAGGCCCCCTTTAAGTACTGAAAGGCCGCAAGAAGGTCTCCCCGCAGCCTTCTCTTCTCCAGGCTGAACAACCCCAACTCTCTCAGCCTGTCCTCATAGGAGAGGTGTTCAAGCCCTTGGATCATTTTTGTGGCCCACTCCAACAGGTCCATGCCTTTCTTGTGCTGAGGGCTCCAGAGCTGGACGCAGTACTCCAGGTGGGGTCTCACCAGAGCCGAGTAGAGGGGCAGAATCACCTCCCTCGACCTGCTGGCCATGCTTCTTTTGATGCAGCCCACGATACAGTTGGCTTTCTGGGCTGTGAGCACACATTGCTGGCTCGTGTCCAGCTTTTCATCCACCAGTACCCCCAAGTCCTTCTCCACAGGGCTGCTCTCAATCCCCTCATCCCCCAGCCTGTATTGATATCGGGGGTTGCCGCAACCCAGGTGCAGGACCTTGCAGTTGGCCTTGTTGAACCTCCTGAGGTTCACATGGGCCCACTTTTTGAGCTTGTCCAGGTCCCTTTGGGTGGCATTCCATCCCTCAGGTGTGCCAACCGCACCACTCAGCTTGGTGTCATTTGCAAACTTGCTGAGGGTGCACTCAATCCTACTGTCTGTGTCACTGATGAAGATATTAAACAGTACTGGTCCCAGTATGGACTCCTGAGGGACACCACTCATCACTGATCTCTGTCTGGGCAGTGAGCTGTTGACCACTACCCTCTGGATGCAACCATCCAACCTGAGGGTCCTTTTTCCATTCTTGACTGGGAACACATTAGTTAGCCAAACTATGACTTATTTGATATATTGTTGTGATTGCTCAGATTAACTCCTATGTTCAGGCTCCCTGCCTATAACATTCCATTCGTTTATTCATTTATTTAGATAATTTGCAGTCTTGTCTTTTCTGAGCCAGTAACACTGCTGCAGGCATCACATCATTGAGTGGGGAGAAAGCCCTCAGTTTACAAAGACCACTTACTTCACCCCAGGAAATCTGTTTGGATTTTACCAAAATACACACTGCCAGAAGTCACCATGTCCTTTTCTGGCTCGTTTGGTTCAGGAAAATTTTGACAGCCTGCTGAGATGATGCTGGGAGTAGAAACACAGTAAAAGGGCATAACAGAGGGAAATGAGACTGTGCTACCATGACACCTCTTGGTCCAAGCACATGTTCCCAGCAGCCGACCACCCCCTTAAGGTAACAGCCATCAGCTGGCAACAGCAGATCTGGTTGTTTTAATAGAGCTCAAGAGCTCTTTAAAAGCTCTTGAACTTTTATAGAGTGCCAGAAGCTCTTCGCTGAAAGCTTGTGGCTCAAGCCACACTGAGGAAAAGTGGCAGTGGTCCTGGTGTACTTCACAGAATTTGTTTCCAGCCTCTTAAGTAAAAAGGAGATTACAAGCAAAGTCAATATGATTTAGATTTATGAAATCAAGTGGTTGAATGTTGTGAAACATCTGACTTAAGGTAGTCATGCAGTTGTATCCTTTGAGATAGGTCTTATGGAGGGGGGAGATGGTCAGTGCATGGCTCCAGAGCAGGTGGGGTGTGCAGTGCTTGTGTGCTGTGAGCAGTGTGCGGTGTTGCAGCTTGCAGTGTTGCAGCGCATGGTGTGCAGTGCGCGGTGCATGGTGTGTAGTGCACGGTGTGCAGTGTGTGGTGTGCGGTGCACAGTGCCTGGTGTGTGGTGCGTGCTGTGTGGTGTGCAATGCATGGTGCGCAGTGTGTGGTGTGCAGTGTGCATTCCTGGCAGTGGAAGGAAGTCTCAGGGTGCAGTGGGGCTGGTGGGGCACTCTTCATCTGCCTCGACTCTATCCTGCCCTGCAGTGTGGGGTAGGAGACTTCGTCCTCCTCCCCTGGGGCTATGTGATACAGGTGCAATGGTGCCATATGAAGATTTTGATGTTTGATGTGTAGGATCAAGATACGGGTGTTAAACCTATTCAAGTCATTTAAGAACCTAGGTCTTGTTGACCATTTTTATCATCAGTTTAAATTGTATGCCCAGATACAACCTTTCTGTCAGCTTATGCCCCATTCAGTGTACAGGAGGAATATATAGGCAGGGCTTTAAAGATCTCAGTGCTCAGAATGTTGATATTCCATGTTTAACTTTGCAAGCAAAGCCAAGGGCACAGTAGTGCAGAACAGGTGTGATGATAGTTTTCCCAGTAACCACAGGCTGCACCTTGCTTAGGGCTCCCTTCTATTAAGGACTGTGCAGCCACAAAGATGGATACAGCCTCTGCTTATGAGGAACTGTTAAGTATGACAACCTCAGAGGAAGGAGGATGTGTGAGTGAATGTGATAAAAAGCGAGAGGAGAAAGAGACTGAAGTAACAGTAAAAAGTACAATGTTTTACCTAAATCCATGGTGTTCCTCCTTCAAATCTTTCCCTATGATTCATATATCATGGTGACCTTTAAACACTGCTTGCTTATTCTGAGTTGGGCAGTGATAAACTAAAATACCTGTGTTTAATGTGTTCCTTCGTCTCTGCTAACATCATCATAAAATCCCTTTATCTGGCGTACATCACCAGCCTTCCCAAAAACTAGCTGTGTGACTGCTGCAGACCTCTGCCTACCCATTACCTCCTGAGCCTCCTTTTGTTTGTTTCAGCTACTGCATCTTGCCTTATGTTAAGGTTATAAACACTTTGGAGAAGGGGTTGTCTTTCCTTTTATGTCTGCATGTTGCCTCAGTCTATTAGAAACTTGAAGAGACTGTATTAATGTAAATGTGAATGCTTATTTATTTGAACGTGTTTATTCAGAAGATACTCATCATTGAGCTATAATGTGCTTGACATACACTTAACTGTACATGAACAGGAGGGATACAAAATAAAAGTTAACTAAAGCAGTAACACTGTATCTTCAGCCCCCACCATTTGATTATTATCAGTTTTAAAAGTTAGCCACAAATAGTGCCACCCTGTTCTAATTTTAACTTAAAACCCCACTTTCAAGAATGTTAACTTCATCAATAGACAGTCACACAGCTGGGTGTTGCAAAAATGTTTGGAAGTTAGACAAGCCATGGCACATCAGACAGTGGGAGAAGGCACAGCTGTTAAAAGGACAGTAATAAAACCTGGGGTGCAACCTCATCATTCTGAATCATTTGAAAACTCTAAAGTAAATAAACCTTATATCCCACTCCTACTGCTTCCCACGCAGCCATTCCAGGTGGTTTTGTTGTTTTGTTGGGTTTTTTGTTCTTGTTTTATGTGACTGAACTAGATCTTGATCCATCTATCCGCTATGCTTTCCTCTTTAATCTAAGGCAGCAGTTTGAGTGCAAGAAGCAGTAGGGGGGGAAGAAAGTAAAGGCACTTGTGAACTAGTGGGAAATTGGACTTTCAAAGCAACCATCACTGACACAATGAATATAAGGGGGATGCAAAACCAGAACTTTCATGTGATGGTGAATGGGAGGCTAAGGAAAAGATTCACAGCAGGTGAGGAAAATGAGTTCATCTGTTCTTTGAATGCTGAAGGATGATGCCATAAATTTGGAAAAGGCCAGGAGGAGGGTAATGTATCCAAGATGCATGCAGGTGATAATCTGGCTGGATTCGTTAAATAAGAAGAGCAGATAGAAAGGACCACGGTCTAGAAAGTACTGGGAAGATAAACATGGCAAAAGGTAGATATACAGAACAAGGCAGAAAGAAGTGTTAAAACTTGCAGTCAGATTGTGAACTGGAGTGACAGAAAATTAAGTGCTGGTGTGATCAGTGATTGAGAGAAGCATGGGAGTTGGTGAGGGATTAAAAGGAGATCAGTTTTGGCCAAGTTAAGTCTAAGCTGATGATCAGATATCTGAAGAAAAGAAGAAAGAAATACTGTATTTGATCAAAGGAGATTACTTGTGGGTAACAGAATAGTTTAAAAGAATTGTGGGTTTGTTTAAGGTTAAATATAGTATTTGAAGCATATTAGGCAGATGATATCATCCAAAGAAAGGTCAAAGAGTGAGAGCAGTCAGGGACCAAGGACCCTTACCCAGAGTGGAAAAGGCAGGATACCTAAAAAAAATCTTAAAGTGGTGCTAGGGAGGAGGAATAGACACAAGAGAAGACAGCACCACAGAAAGGAGGGTCAGCAAGAGCTTCAGATGTGAAGCATATTCAGCAACATCAGTAGGAACAGAGAGATACAGGTAGGGGACGAGGTGTTTATCTCTGTGAGGTGGTAGTTACAGACCTTGGTCAGAGGCAGGAAGGGCAGAACGAGGGCTCAAGTTGAATCCAGGGATTCTGGAGGAGAACACTTCACAAACCCAGGCAGGGAGCATGTGTTCAGCAAGGTGGCAGCTGGTGGCAGGGAGGCTGCAAAGCACTAAACAAGCAGTTTCTAGAGCTAGCCTTCTGCTGACATCCTATGCTTTATGTTTCTCCATTTTTAAGCACAAAGTACTGCACGCAAGTGCTGTACTCATACTTTCAAAGTGCCTTTATAAATGCATTTCGAGATGTATCTGCTACCTGTACTCTCCATGTTCTTGTTCCTGCATTGACTGGACCCACCTGGTCCAGAGCCCTCATGGTCTGATGGGTCCTCCACTGCCCAACATGGCCACGTAGCAGTGCCTACCATTTTTGCCACTGACTTACTCTAAAAGTCACTCGAAGACTGATGTTGTGTTTCACTGGCTTCTTGATCATATTTTGAAACGTGCTGGGATGCTCATTCAATCAGATCATTTAATTAACTGTACACAATTTGACGACTTGAATAAGAAATATTGTAGCCTACATTATTTGAATTTACTCTTTGGTGGGAAGTGTCCTTTAACCTCTGTAATGTATTTTCAATGGTATGAAATAATTTTGGGTACCGTATTTGTAGACTAAGGAGTGTTTCTACAGAAGACATTCAGCTTATGAAGGTGTCATCACAATGTCCATTTGGAAGGTTTTGCTCCACAGGTTTTCTCATGAGCTATTAATTGCAGACAGGGTTGATTTGCTTTTAAACTCTTTCTGTTGTCTCAGAGTGCCCTTTTTTCCTTATTGCCTCTGTCATCAGCTAGTGCTCTGCCTCACGTTCCCCCCAATTTTGCCATGCTGCAAAAGGGAACGTCAAGCGAATCAGATGTGTCACTTCCAAATTGAACAACTTTGTGAACAGATTACTGATGTGAAGTGTAGGACATCTAACACGCAAGATGACACGTTTGTCTGTGGCTACAGAATCAGTGAGTGAACAGCTAAAGCTGGCGCTGAAGAGATTCAGCCATGCCATAAAAGGGACAAAGACTAAACTCAGACCAAGAAGTGTTTCTGAAATGCTCAGAAACCCCTGACACTAGGAGGCCTGAATTTTAACACTCCAGAAAATGCTTTATTACAGCAGAAGATTCCTCAGTTATGTATGTGTGGCTCTGCTTTCTGAGCAGTCCTCTGTTCAAAGCAATAATTCAGAATACAAGACACAGAAAATGCAGAGCTAAACAATGGATCTTGCTGAAATCAATAGCAAAACACCTGTTCAATTACAGAGAAGAGGAGCTGTATTTCCACACAAAATTATTGCTGATGTCAGCAGTAGCATAAAGAAGAAAATTAATATATCTTGGAAACTGCTTTCCACTAATTTGCTGTTCTGTGGATGGGAGCACTTGTGTATCTTTATATGAAAAGAAAAGAGGTGGTGACCTAGAAAGTAATTAGCAGGAAAAAGTAGAATATAGCAGAGTTTACTTTACTCTTCATTGCTCCCTTCCTGCAGCTTCTCCTTCTGTTCACTCAACAAATAAATTGCAAAACAATAACAGTGTATTTCAGATAAAAATTAAGCTGAAGAAGGAATTATGGGATAGTATCAATGAAAATGTGCCTCACAGTGGAATAAGATTGCAGAAATAGGAAAAAAAGTCAGAAAAGCCAAGTGTTTTGAAACCTGAATTTTGCCAAAAGATACTATTGTTCTCTATAATAAGAAATATTATCATATAAATATTTTGTAAAGAAATAAAGTAATTTATTAATGCACACTTCCAAAATTTATTTTTTAATGTTTCTGATGCTTCTGTGGAAACATAGGATCCACAATATTGAAAGAACATGAGAGATATGGATTGAGCCTACACCTGAGTATTCAGATGACTTATGGCAGATTTTCTACTGCAAAACAAATTGCTAAATCACTTCCTCTATTACATAAAAGCCATTACTATATGCCAGCTATCAGAACAATGATCAGGGAGCAAATCTCTAATTGGCTTAATTAGTTGAATTTATGTTTGTCCAAATTTTCATTGTGAATATTTATCTGAATTCAAGCTTTGTGTTTTACAGACTAGAAGACTATGACAAGTTATTACCATGAGTCTCTTCTATAGTAACCTGCACTTCATTTTCTTATATAGTAACCTGCACTTCGTTTCAGAACATGAGTATTTTAAGATAAACTAAGTGCCTAACATTGAGCAAGCTTTCATGCAACATCAAAATCACACCATGTTCGCAAATAAACATTGATTTTTCTGCTACCAAGCTATTATGTCATTCTGTGAGGGAGGGAAATATTCTTATTCTGTAGAAGGCACTGGAAGCATTCAATTGGTTTGCAAGAGCACTGGACCTTCACTCTGCTCTTCTCCTTGGCGTGCGTGTGTTTAGCTGCCTGGAGGCTTTACATTGACACCCACCACCTTTGTCTCCCAGTGCCTTCCAAACTGAATTTTAAACAACAGTGAAATTCCTAAATGGGACTTTGGAAACCTCGGCTTCAGTAAGAGAAGAGTTAGGTCAAGTGTCTGTTTCTGAATGTCTCGATCTTATTACAATACCACTGTGCTTCAGGAATACTTTTGTCCATGGCTGTACTCTGTTGCGAGACAGTGTGCATTTGACCCCTGCTAAAGTTGATTAGAATTACTTGCAGTTCTCACACATGAGGAAGAAAATGAGCTTCCTTTCTCATTTTCTTATTCCTTAAGCTCTTTAACCTGTGCAAAAGAAACATACGGAATTAAATTCTCATTGGGGAAAAAATGGTACATTCCCATAGCATTGTTTTCTAGCTGCTGGATTAGCCAGAGACTGCTACATAAGCTGCCTGTGTCCTGCATCTGGAATTCAGCAACAACATTTCATTCAGTGCAACCAGCTTCTATCCTCTGTCTGCCCTGAAGGTCACTGCAAATACCTTAAAAATAAAGCTTATTGTTACTATCCAAGGTAAAATATTTATAGCAAGAAATACCTTGACTGAAGGCATTTCATTCAGAAGAGGGCATTTCGTCTTATTTCAAACACCAGCTTGTGAATTTACATTGAGGTTTTCAGAGTTTTTTGTCTTTTACATCCATCTCCTGTTACCTGCCTTTTTAATATTGGGTGCTTATATTCTGAAAAATGCTCTGTTGATACAAACTTGCACTAGGACCCACAAAGGTACAAATGTTGTATTCTTTAACTGTCACCGGTGATCTTTATTATTTAATCCTACAGAAATACCGTGTTTTTACAGCTTATCTCTTTGCCGAACCAAAATAATGAAAAGATTACCGTAAACTCAGAATACCTGGAAACACCACTGGAGAAATTTAATTTCCTCAGCGTTTCATTTCTAGTAAAATTGTCTTGGTTGTACCACTCTGCAGCTGTGATTTGTGAAGTAAATGGCAATGCTAAATGTGCTGAAAATCTGACATGTTCCCTGAGCAACAAAGGGACTGAAGGCAAATGTTACAGTATTACTGACAACACCAGTAGTGCTTGTTTAAGCATTTGCTTCATAAACAATAAAAAGCAGCATTAAAAAAAAAAACAAAAAACACCAAAAGAAATATCAAGCAGGCCTGTCTGCTTTTTCTTCTCCTCTGATTAGCTTTCTTCTGCTGTTTCTCTTTTAATTAAAAGCTCATCTGGAGTAGCTGCTTATAAAGCTTGATATTCTCTTCAGCGGCACTTCCTTCCAGATGCCCTTGCGCTTGAAGGTTTTCTGCTTGATGCAAGGGAGATTTTTGGTATTATTCACTTTGCAATATCATCTCCAGCTCTCAGTAACTGCACAATGAACAAACCACAGGGAAGTTTCTGCCCTGAAGACCATACCGTCTGTCCTGTAGCTCTGCAGAAGAGGCACATTATTGGCAGGGGAGCGTGTTGGGTTGGTTCATTCACAGGGTTTTGTGTGGTTTGGGATTTCACCCATTTCACTGGCAAACTCAAGACAAGTGAGGCCAAAGTGACCTGACGTACCGCTCGCCTGGCTTCAGAAAGTCTGGGAGGGATCTCAGATATCCAGCGCCTTTGTATGCTGGTCTAACCCCAGGGATTTTTTTTCAGATTAAATACTTCTCTGATTTCTCGTTTTCCTCACTGTATATTTTCCACTTGCTTGCATTGCTTCCACAAATGAAATCTTTTCACTTTGAGCAGTCTTCCTTCTCCCATATTTTGATGAGGAGGTGCTCTCCACTTCCACATAAAATCGTTACCTGTAATCAGTCCTGGAGGTCCTGTCCTCTCAATCCCTGTAGTCAAAGCACCAGGCACCGCTCAGCCAAATCTTCTTGCAACTCCTTTGGTTCTAAATTAGGTTTCCTCTCCTTCTTTCTATCTCTTGTCTGTTGTCTTTCCTGCAACTCTTAATGGCAGCTAAATCAAGAGAAGCTGTAAGTGTAACTCCAGCACAAAAAACCCTGTCTTCCCATTTCTCTCCTGTTCTGGTGACCTCTGCTTGCAGAGGCCAGATGAAATCCTCAGGTTTCACAGTGTGACTCTGGATTAGCTCAATCAACACCAGTGAATTTACAGTGTTGTGTTATAAAATTGTACTAAAGTGAGAGACTGTTCTGTGTCAAGCATCCTCTGTTGGATTTTATCCTGCTTCCGTTTCCCATAAGTTCTGCCGATATTCTGTCTTCAGTGGCCGTATAGATTTTATCCAGCTGGGAATCATGCAAGAGAACATGGGGGAAAGCCTGCTCTCTCCTGAAGAGATGTAAACCTGGTAAAATCTGGGGAGTTTTCCAAAGATAACTGACAGCAGAATTTTGACCATTATTTGAAATGACAGAAGGTAGACTTAGTCATTACAAAGTAGCTGGAGTGGCTAAACCTCAGGCTGTCAACACTTCATAAAGAAAGTATGACTACTTTTTCCCATGTGAGTTTTTAAATTTCATAATCAAGAAAAAGCAGCAGCAGCCAAGCATCCATTGGTGGCAACTGTGTACCTGCCTATTTGTACCCACGGGAATAATTAGAGTAAGCTGGAATGGTAAATGTCAAGAGTGGGGAGAGATGTACAGAATTTCAGTTGGAAATCTAAGAAAAAAAATTTGCTTGTTACCGTGAAACAGATTTTTAATGCCCTGAAGGCTTCATAACCACATTTGCCCATTTGAAGTGGCTGAAATGCAAAAGAAATAAAAGCTTATGTTTCAAAGCACAAGAAAATAAGGTGAAGGATAAGATATATAATCCTTGAGATGCACAGAGTCTCCAGGCTGAAAAGCTGCATTAAGAAGTAGCAATTCTGCTCGGGGTTGGAGCTGTGGCCCCACAGAGGAGCTGTCCTGGGGACAGCCAGTGCCAGGCAGCATGGCTCACCCCATGCAATGCTCTGTGCCAGAGGAACCTGTGACAGCTCATGGCTGGCAGACGAGTGATTTTTTTATTATTTTTATATTTTTATATTCTTTTTTAGCCACCAGGAGGATGTTTGAGCAAAAGGTTTTGAAGAGCAGTGTTAAAAAAGAGAGAAGGAAGCAGAAAGCAAAATGTTGGCCTCTTCCATTCTGGAGTGTCCTTTCACAGCATCTTTCTTATGTTTCTCTACCAATGGAGAAGTAGCTACAGCACTAATGCAAACTAACTGGAGTGGTAAGGAGAGCACAAACCTGACCAAATTAGGTATTATCCCAAAAAAGTTAAACCCTAGAAAACCAGACATCCCACAGGTATAAAAGGGCTAAATCTCCACAGCAAATCACTACCAAACATGCTGTGTGGATGAGGGATTAGCAAGTGGCAAAGGAAGGAAGGGTTACCAAGACTCCCAGTTGCAGAACTCAAGAGCAAAATCAGGAAGAAAGAGGGGAAAGGCGGCTAGAAAGGCACGAGCTGCCATGTACCTCTGAGCATGCACTGCAAGATGCTGTTGGCCCATCTCAGCTATTTGACTCAGTATCTATCGGTGTCTAGAGACACCAAAAGGTTATTCTGTTTTTGGTATAGGTGATAGTCTTTTCACCTCCAAAGACGCAGCTGGTATGATGTTCATATGATATACTGACAAGTCAGCAAGCACGGCACACACTGGTGTGTGAGAGGAATTGTCTAATACCAATAACAGTAACATGTTCCGTCAGCTTATACACCCTATAGACACAGTTCAACTTCTGACTGGCAATGTTTGTGTGCATTGCCTAACTGTCAGCTGCAGTTCTCCTCCCTTCAAAAAGGAGCCCTGGACTCTTATTCAGCAATGATGAACTAGAAATCCCAGAAACGATGAGAAAGGAGGGGGGACCAAACTGAAGGAATCCAGGTAGTTGCCCAAGCAGTAAGATGAAGCAAACAGGAGTCCTTTGTGTATCTCTAAATGTAGCATTTTTTTTCTTGTGTGCTTAGTGAACATCAGATATGATGATCTTGGTCTAAAGCAATCTCTATTTAAAGATACATGTATTAATTTGGACTAATGAGTGGAAAACCTATTGGGAATTACAGAGTTTGTAAATAACATGACAGCAAAAGAAACAAACAGGTTTTGGGGTTTTTTTCCATAGAATCTTAGAAGTTAGAGAAAGATAATACCTGTGTGCAGTAATCTTTTTCACTAACAGTGAAGATGGGATTGTTCCTTACTGAGGCACTGAAGGGTGACAGTAACAGACTGGTTTACGCTGGGCTTCCAGTACTTCCTGACAGACACTACTTAATAATACTGCGTGTTCACAAGGGCATGGGTCTTTCTAATATTAGCCCAAAGCCTAGTTCCTATTGCCACCATCACTCCCTATTTACATGTGTGTAACATGCAAAATTATTCTCACTATTCCCAATGACTGTACTTTTCACAGCTTTTCGTTTGTAATGATTGCCTAAATAAACCATACATGTTTAGCTCTACTAATCTTGCCTGAAAATCTCCACCACCTTTGCCTTCATTTCTTTGCTTCTCAGGTTAGCCTTAATGATTTCAACTATTTGAAAGCATATAGTAATATTCTACAACACATTTCTGACTGTGGAGTCCTAGTAATATAAAATCTCTGTACTGCCTCTGTTTTTACGTTGGTTTCTGCAGATTGAGAGATATTTCCCTCAATATATTTCTTTATGTGTGCCATGCAAAAGTGGAGGCTATAGTCCAGCTGAGGCCTTGCCAGAAGGGAAGGATTGCTTCACGTGCCTGACATAGTCCTGGGTTTATATATCCCACAGTGAGGTTTGCTTTTTTACAGCATCATAAGACTGTTAATTTGTGTTTGCTTTGTGACCTGCTAAAAAATGCAGACCCTTATCTGTGGTACTGCTGCCTGTCTCATGGCCCCCCTCCCCCCAGCACCGCCGTTCATGTCTTCAGTCAATGGGTACAGACTTCCACTTACCAATTTCTTTCAGTCCATTTATCTCTATTCATTGATATCCTTTTGAATGCTGTCCCTGCCATCTAAAATATTTGCAATCCTTCCCAGATTAGACTTATAGGAAAATACAGCAGACATCCTCTCTCATTTGTCAACCTAGTCTTTATTCAATAGGAGCCAACACAAGACTGATGCCAGTACAGCCCCACTTGACACACATGGCCAAGCTGATGGTGAACCAGTGATCACTGTTGCCTAAGGATGGTTTTCTCAAGACCTGTGTCCTGGCTTTCAGCATTTTCCACTGGACAACATTGCACTAGTCTGCCTATGAGCATGCCATGGGATACAGTGCAAAAAGACACACTAAAGTCAAGATATAGCACAGCTCCAGTTTCTCCCTTTACCCAAAGCCACTTATACTGTCATTGAAGGAAATTAGACTGGTTTGACATGATCTATTCTTGACAAATCTATGTTGGCAGTTACTTACCACTTTGTGAACCTCTAGGCACTTTCCTAGAGTGTGTACATTAGCAAAATGCAGATACTGCAATTTGGCTGTATCTCAGTGAGAGTGAGTCAAGGGAGGACTTCCAGCATCCTTCTGTTTTCCTGCATTTATCTTCTCTATCAATATCATCACTCAAAAAGGCCCTTTACTGCATTCCTCCTCTCTGTTTGAAGACGGCCAGACAAAGTGGTGTGGCTGAAAATTGTTGTGTGACTCCTCACTTCTCTTAGCTGAATGTGCTCACCCGCATGAGGGGCACTTGTACCACTAAGGGCATCACTGCTTTATGTGGAGAGGCCTTTGTGTGTCACTGCTTCAGAAAAATTGCAGCCCCCACACTCTGATCCTTTAAAATGTTAATAGTTTGACTGACAACTCTATTTCACTTCCTGTAGGTTGAGATTGAACCAGCTGTGCAAACTCTTTTCTGGTGGCCTGGAGATACACATGGGAATGAGGGAACATGAGGAGAAAGGACAGGGTAATAAAATGTTTAGGCACATGAATGTGACAGCAAAACATGTGTGTAACGTTGTGCATCATTAACAGAGATATCACAAATGCCTATGGAGGGCACATGAGAAGATAAAAATGGCCAGATCTGTATGTGAAATGCAGAAGTGCAGTGACTGCACACAGCCATAACTCACACTCATATACCTCAAGTTCATTTCTTTGCCTATTCAAAAAGACTTGGCCCCAAATTTCTGGCCTTTATCTTTCTGAAGAGAAGAGAAACAACTCCATCTGAACCCTTACGGTCTTGTGTTTTAACTAATGGCAGACAAACCAAAGTGGGTCTGGAGATGCTTGATCTGCCTTCTTCATTAAACAGAGTTCTGATCCCAACAGCGTANTTTCAGGAAATGCTGCACCTTACCAGTGGGATGCTTTTGAATAATGTAATCTCCTTAGTATAATTAAAACTAAGTTCTGAAGTTAGTACCTTTTTTCCCTGGAGACACTCATCAAAATGTCAAGTGTTCCTTCTAGTGGAACTGCAATCCCATAGTACAAACAAATATATTTATCCATCATTCCTTGCAAGCAGGAGACCTTTGCCTCTATTCTTTGTCACTTCATTTTTTAACATGAGTAAATAGTGCATGAAATGATAAAGAGTCTCTATGCACAGAATGACAGAGTATTTAAAAAAGCTTGAAGAAAAGAAATGAGGTATCATAGGTAACAATAGTAAGAAGTCCTTGTTTTGTTTTACTAATGATTCCTTTCAGCTGTGACTCCTAAAATGAAGATTAAATGCTTATTTACAAATAGAGCAAATGATATGAAACAAAACGTTTGCTTCCCCTAGACTTCTCAGGGCACTTTTTTTTTGCCTTAGAGAAAAACTGGGCTGGGGTGCCACCACCTGGAGAGCTGCAGCAATATTGTTCACGGATTTCAAGTTTCTGAGAGTTGCTGGGACACCACAAATTTACAGCTGAGTCTTGGGCAAAACTCCAGTTAAAAGGGTGGAAAATAAGCTCAAATTATGTTTGAGAAACTCCATAGGTAGGACGATACATTTTAAAAATTTATCACATGTATTGTTACATTTACCCCCCAAAATCCTGACTATGCATCATATGCATAGGAGGTCAATGTGTTCGCCTGCTCTCCTCTCTCACATTGCTGAGATGCTCTGAAAGTGAGGACTAGCCTGTTGCTGTAACCCACAGCTCTGAGCCACATGACTATAATAATCTGTACTGAAATGAGAAAGTACCAGGTACAACATAAGTTCACAACCACAGTACTTTGCACACTCTGCCAGATTTTACAGAATCTTTTTGATTCTGACTTGTACGGTTTTATTTACTTTTCTTAATTTAAAGGAAAATCCAGCTAGAACTTACAGTTATGTGTTTAGGAAGCTGAATAAATTCCAGCTAAAAACCACATCGTATATGTAGGATTGGCTTCTCTCCAGCATTTTATTATTATTTATAATTGCTCTTCTTATTAAGGTTGGATGTAGAGTGCAGTACACTGTTAGCTAGAGATAAAGATAGGACATTTAAATATTTGCTGTTAATTAGCTTCCTCCTCCTAAATTGTCACATATAAGTCACTGAATTTATTATAGGAAACTGTATGCTTATGCAATAAGCACAACAAGATCAAAGCTTAATATTCTCCTATCTAACTTAGGCCATCTGGAAGGCAGGCATCTAGCCATCATTGCTGGGGGCAGAGAGATGCTGCTGGGGTCCTTCCTCCTGCAACAGTTACCTGTTTAGGAAACTCCTGCACCAGTTTCCTAAACCTGGTGCAACAAACTACCTTCTCGAAAAGCCCATCTCTCCCCACCAACCCTAGACACAGCCTGGACATCCAGCTCACAGTAGATACCTCAACTTGCAGGTGGTCAAATGCCTGGGAGTTGTACCTCACCCTGTTTCTAACACCATAAAAGGACTCACATAAGCCTAGTGGAATTAATGTCTGGCTTATATGTTGTTTAACAGAAGCTAAATGGATGAGAGCTATCAGACATATCTTCGGAGGAAAACAGTTCTCCAACCAAATCCGTAAACTTGTTGCCTTTATCCCCAGCAGTGGCATTTACACACACATGTATTAGCCACAACTACTCTGCACTTCCTACAACTAATCCTCCTGTTTATCACTTCAGTTGCAATGCTCCTGTTATAAGATCACCAGATACTGGGGGAATGAATGTCTGACAACACTGATTAGCTTAAAGCATAACATAACTTCATTAATGTCTCGTAAGGACACTTGACATTTAAACTGTACCATTTCCTAGTTTATAAACATTGCAAACCTAGCACATCAATGCCATACAAGGTTAATTGCTCTTACTAATCCACTAATGGAAACCTATTGCTTTTGTATATGATAGAAGACCACCATAAATTTATTTCTTTCATTTATTGGACCATTATACCAAGTGTGCAGAGTCTTCAATCTGTTAAGAAAATTTTAAGCTGAGTCTCCTTAAACCCTAAATGCTCTTAGTTTGTATATGTCCATTATCTATTAAGACTAAAAGCCACAGCATTCAGCAATTGCATATGCACAGGCAGACAGACAGCAATGCAGCTACCCAGTCATCCCAAGGCTGCCTTTGGGAGACTGTGCCACCAACACGCATGAGCTTTCTGTCTTCTGGGAAAGCCAAAATTGTCAAGGATCAGTTTGCTGGGGCTTTTCTACCCTTTCTCTAGCTAGAAAATAAACTTATATGTTTTTAACTGTTTATATAATCTCGAGGGTGTCAGTGACCATATTGTGATCCATTATGGTGTCCAAGGACCTATAGATGAGACGGTTCTGAGGCGTGAGTTACATGGTTATGACTGAATTCAGAAGTACCACAAAACATCCCCAAAAGTGGAACATGTTCACCTGCAGTGATGAGCTCTTACAAGGGCCCCCGGCGCACTTCTGGCCTGGACCAGCCTGCACTCTCCTAAAGGGCTCCTGGGCAGGTTCGGCAGTCCCTGCAGCCGCCCCGTTAAAACACTCAACTGCTCCTGCCCACCTGTACCTGAGCCAGACCAGGGAGCCAGCCCTCACTTGGGCATCACTGCCCCACACCTCTTCCCACCCTTCAGGACCAGCCAAGCCAACCTGCCACCATGGGCAGATCATGAGAGAACAATCAAAGTGGGGTAGTCCTCTGAAACACAGCCAAGTGTAAAAGGAGAGGCTCTTAATAGTGATTCCTTTCATCACCCAGCTTCATCAGATGGGTAATTTAATAATTTGATAACATTTTCTTTAGCTGTAAAATTAAGATTGCAGTATGTCATACTTACACAGCTCATGTGGAGAGCCAAGATGATTAAATAGTGGACATTTGTAAAGGTATGGTATGGAAATGATGAATCTGAATTCTGGGGTAGGGAACTAGTTACTGAGTGGAACATTTTCCTCTTTTTGTCTTTCAGCAGTTTGGCAATAGTTGCTGGGAACACTAATCTGTAGCAGGAAGGTTCAAAATCCCCTGTCCCCCTTTAATATAAAATGAGTCAAGCCCAAAATAACGATGTCACCATCACTCCAAATTCATAAGGATGTCACTGAATGTGGCAATTTAACTGTGATGGAAAACAGACATTTGCAGTGGGTAGGAATGAAAATATTTATCACCTGCAATAGTTACACCACTTTCTCCAGCAGAAGAAACCTGCTTGTTTAAGATATGTCTACCATACTAACATGAACAAATCTCATCCTTGGGTCTGTGGTGGGGTTTGTAACAGCTGATCCTGCCTATTTTTTTACAGGACTGTACGCAAGCTACTAGACTTCTAGCAGGTCATAAGTACAGGCTCGCAGTATGTGAAAAAAATTGCTCGAATTGCAAAAAACAATACCAAAAGACATACCAAAATAAAGTAATCATAATTAGTTTAATAAATGGACAGTATATTAAGTACTCTTGGATGCTCTTAAAGCTATTGCTAATATATATTGATAATCACTTAAGTTACAATATAGAATGAGGAATAATATAGAAACAGGAGGACTTACAGTGCTAACATGTTGAAGGTAAAAATTATTGCTGCAGGTGCTGTGGCCAATAGACCTTGAGTTTTTGTGTTGTAATCAACAAGTATGATAGGATAATGTTCCTCAGAAAGGACAGAGAGGAAGAACTAGTCTTGACCTTTTCATTTGAGGGAAAGGAAAAAAGAATTATGAATATTTTTATTAGGAGCACTGAAATATATTTCGTCTAGTATCAGATGGATGCTTATTCAGCATTATGCAAAATTAATTTTTCACATTTAAAATGATGCTTAGCTTTCACCTGTTGTTTGGGGTTTCTTTTTCTTACTCTTATTATTCATTTTTAAGCTTTTAAATTTCCTGAGGCTAATTAATGGCCAATTTACAGAGCCTGCTGGAATGAGCCATGCTGTGGAGCAGCAGGAGTGATGGCAGCGCTCTTGCAGCTGGGAAAGAGGAATGTCACAACGGACATAGTCCCACCCATGGCCAGACCAGGGAGCTGGATTATCACAAAATCTGTACTGGCCAGTTAGGGAGTCACTTTTTATAGAACCTTCTTCACCACTTTGGCACTCAGCAGCTGATGTATAGTTTGGACAATGAGTATTTGTACCTCATCCAGTTTTGAAACCTCTCTAACGCAGCAATAGATGCTCCCATCTAAGGAAATACCAAATACTTCTTAACTATCATATTACTCTCTCCGCTGCAGTGGATGTCTGTGTTAAACTAGGGTCTTTTAAGATGGATAGAGGCAAGCAGAGATTTTTACCTCAAAACGTTCACACATATAATATGAAATAGCATTGTACTTTTTCAGCATTTTTTCCCCTTGTTTCCTATCCTGACTGCTTTAAGATGTTCCCTTTCACATCGCAGCTATGTCTGCCATGTTGTTTCCTCCACTGCAAAACATCCCCCTTGTCTTAGAGCCGAGCACATGGATGAAGAGCTCAGTATCCCCCAGAGGACATTAACTCACACTGGCCAAACCCCTCTCCCCATCATGGCACCCACACGTTGCTCAGTCTGGCTGGACTTCCTCATGCACTCCTCCCCACCCTCGGCTGCTTTCAGTCACTCTGAGTCACCCACACAATTAGACTTTCACCTGTGCTTAATCATTGCTCAAAGTCCTTTAATTTGAACTGGCTGCCCTTTGCGCTGCCAGGCACAGATTTACCTGGGCATAGCCAACACCAAGCAGCCAGGCTCCTGCACCAGGCGCAGGCAGGGCTGCTTGCCCGCCTCTGTTTAAGTCAGCATTTGGCTTTACATGCATGCGACAGTCTCTCTGTACTGCCTTGCACTCCCCAGGGAAGCCTGCAGTCTTCCCGTGGTATTGGGTTCTGCCTAAGGCTGGTGGTATGGCTTTGGTTTGTCCCAGAAAAATTTTTCTTGTGAAGTCCCATATGGTATAAATCAGTGCTTAGATACTGTGTGGATGAACGCCATGAAGAAATCCCCACATTAGCATTGAATTTGACCCATTATTTTTTACATGTGACCTGTTGGAGACACAAAGCTTAAATCTATTCCTTCACTAAAGTAAATGTCTGCAGCATGTAAAAGTGCTGGTTTATTAAAGCACTGCTCATGAGTGTTTAGACTATTGACATTTTAAAATATTTTTTAATTTATTTTAGGAAAAATAACTCTGAATTTGAGAAATGAATCTCTGAAAATTAAATTAATTTTGCATGAATGTATTCACATAAAAAATGTCTTTGGCTTTAACTAAATTAGTTTAATAAGGACATGTACAATTAGGTCATATATCAAGAAAAGAAAGCTGAATTACTTAACTGGCTTCTAAAACACGACGAATTGTAGGTATGATCCTGAAATACTTAAGTTCCCACTGTGTTGCTTTTTTGAGATACAGCTAAAGAAATGCTTTCAACTGTACATAAATCTAGCCTTACAAATGTTGAATTTAGCTGTGAAAAATGGCTTTTCCTAAAAGGAATATGAAACAGTTTCTGAAAGTTGAAATGAGTACCTCTCTCAGCTCCAAGTATAGAATACCACAAGCAAGCACAGGTTTGCTTTAGTGCTTAACGACAGCCATCTCATTCCAAATATAAAGCCAAAGCAAGAGAGGTCTGACACGTGCTTTGACACCGGGTCTGTATGAAACGACTCAAATGGCTCTGAAATACTCCTGTTTCCACTCACACGAGTTTTCACTGGTTTGCCGTGTCTGTGCACCAGCATAACCAAAAATAGATCTTCACTTCATAAAGTCTATTTTGATTGCAAGTACCATCCTGTAAGAGGAAACAGCTTGAAGTGATTTTGAACAAAATCTTTTGCTCTACTTACGAAAAGATTGTCAGATCTTGAGTTTAACTGGTATCATTCAATCTCTCTATGGCCCTATAACTCATTGGCTTAGAATATATTAACTGGGGGAAAAAAATGACCAAAAGGGCTTATACAACCAGTTTCTGGAAAATTTATTTAAAGAAACACAAGAGAAAAACTGCTTAACTTACCAAGCTTGGAATTGCAGGATTGGTTTGAATCAGAAAGTAACACAGGATTACAGAATTCAAAAAGGTTTATCTTGGTATATTGTCTTTTTAACCATAAATGGGGGTTACACTAATAAAGACTAATAATTTTTAGAAGAAAATACAATTAATAGAGTTGAAAACAAGACGTACAAGTGAATTCTGACATAGAAGCTGTTTTTAGCCTGGGTCAGATAACGCTGACTTCCTTCTCATGAAGAGGAGCTTACACGGTGGGTGACACTACAAACCCAGCACCAGTCTGGTCATGTGCTCCTGCTCACCTGATGCCAGCCCTCATTCAGCACCCACCCAGCCCCTGCAGGGTGGGTTTGGAGCACGCCTCCAGGCACTCACGCACGCAGAGCTAGACACTGCCTGCCTGCCAGCAGCCCTAGCACTGTGTGCATCATCACAACCCATTACATGCTGTACAATTTCTCTGATGTTGGTGAGAAATCCTGTCACCACGACAGAGCACTCAGGATGTCGTGAATCCATCTTGAAACCATCACTACAGATGTCAGGGCTTCTGTGAGGGAAGAACATGCTTGGGTCTAGCTGTATTTCCACTGCCCAGTGGCAAAGTGCATGATTTCTGAGACTGCATGGCACAAGCATCGTTCCTCTGGATGGGTCTTCTCAAGCCCCCACGCGCTTCCCTCTTCCACAGCCTGTCCTTTTCCCTAGCTTACTTTAAAAATCTGTGCAATCTCACAAATCCACAGGCAGTTTCTCTTCCCCATACCTCATGCCACTTATATTCTTTCCTGCCTCTGTGGTCCTTCTTCTGTAGGATGGCAAGACTGAGGTGAGGGAAATGGTAACTCTAAGGCCCCAGTAACGTCTTGAGGCGCAAGAGGTCACAGACCATTCTGACAGGACAAATTTATTAATTCCTTCAGGAACATAACAAAACTGACCACTTGTGGCCTACTCCAAGAGACAAGCAACAAAGAAACCTTAAGGCAACATGCACATTACAATCCATCATGGCAAAGTAACAGCAATGAGATAAGCCCAGAAGAGGCCAATACCATCCCCTTAGGAATCTAGGAAATAAATATTTTCTACGTCAATAAACCTCACCACCTTTCCCTGAGGAGTCCAGGTATAAAATGAAATGTTTTCAAGGCTAGGAGAGGCTGCATGCTGTCTACTACAGCAGAACAGGTCAATAACATGAACTTACTGAGTAGTGTTAATTTGCCTTTAATAGGTCAGATAAAATCAAACAGAGGCTCCTCACCTTTACCTGAGACCAAATAAATAAAATAGAGGGCTCTTAGTCCTTGTTGAAATCCAAATAAATCAAACAGAACAGGCTTCCAGCCTTTGTCAGTTTGTAGATCCCTTTACAAGTTTCCTATGGCTCTGTATACCATTGTAAGGTGCCTGGCAATAGCACTGCTTCTCTTAGTTACCTATCAAAGACAAACAGAAGTTTCCCAGGGACCAAGAACCCTCATCATTGACAGGTCTCACCCCTGTCCAAGCCCAGACAAATCAAACAGAGGAGTCTCTAGTTCCAGATTCTCCTCCAACTTTTTCTAACAGATGTAGCTGGCACAAGATTTCCCTTTTCCAGGGTCCTAGGCAGGGCTGGAGCAAGGCTCAGTGGGCTGATGTGATGTTGGGCAAGGTTCATCCTCCTTGGTGCTGTGCTGTTGGCCAGTTCCCTCTGCCCTGGATGCCAGAGATGCCTGCACCCCATCAGAAAAAGGCCTGTGGCCAGGGAGGGCTGATTCAATTCTTCATCTTAAAGTGAATAACTTCATGCTTTTTTAGTGCCTTCTTGCCCTGGTCAGCCATTACTGCTAGCCACAACCCCTAAATTTCTACACCATGGCACCTGATCAAGTGGCTAACCCTGAAATGTGCTTCTGCACGAAATCCCTCAAGAGGCAAACCAAGATGCCTGTCTCCCATAACTGAAGGAGCTCCCCCATACACCAGGCAGGGCAACAGAATTTCCCTCCTATGAGAAGACTGTTCTGCACAACAGTAAGGCTTTGAGCCCTGAAGGGTGGTCAGTATAGGGGTACATGGGAGGGGGGAGGAGGCTAGAAAGCCAGCCCCCTGCTACACCCAGCTTTCCTCACCGAGGGATTCAGTTGGCTCACACTGGATGAGCTAAAATTGCAGACATATAAACTGATCAATAATTATGGTCTAAAGCAGGAGTTTGATGCAAGCAAGGATGTGTTAGTTGAAGATGTTGACTAAAACTGCATATCAGGCATAGCAACAGCAGCATTTCCCAAGAACCAAGAGGGCTATTTCACAGTCAGGCATTGAAGCAGGTCTTGTCACGGCCTCTGAGTGCCCAGCCATGGATCCCTGGGTCAGGCATAGAAAAGCATCCAGTATTTATTCTCCTGTTTAGAAGGAAATAAATTGTTTCACTTTTCTTAAGGAGATCTGCCACTGTAAATGGGGTATTACCATGCTACTCTTAAACTGTACGTGTGACAGAGAAGAAAGGAGTGACCTTCTCTGTCATTCTCAGAAAAGTCATGTCACTGCAGGAAGGATGGGTTCTCCAAGCAGGAGCAATTCATAAACAGTGGAGTTGCTTTCAAGTATCCATAAGTGATCTATCTTCTTTCTCACTCAATTGTATTATTCATTATAATTCACAGATGATTTTTTCTCCCAGCAGCATTAGAGAGTGGATTTAAAGCACTAGGGCTTCTCTTGAAAGCAAAGGAATACATTTGGATGATGTGATACATGTTATTGAAAAGTTTAAATCAAAATAGAACGGAACATTTTATTTTAAAGTGTATGACTTGGAGAAATCTTTTTCTAGTAGGTGATTTTATTTGACTTTTTGTCCCATACAGAATGAATATATTTTGGAAATATCTGCAGTTCCCACAGAATACAGACATTCCAGGGTCACCCTCTCTGGTTCCAGAGCTGCCGTGGTCTCTGCTCACCATGAGATGGGAGTAGAGAGTCCCTGACACAGCATCAGTGTGGGAGGCTTACGTGCTGAATGCTTAAATGCAACCAACACTTTTTCTAAATCCCTTTCTAATCTCTCTCTGATGAATACAAGCAATAAAAAAATCTAGCTTGCCCTATCCAGACTTACAGATATTGTCTTCTTGCTGAGCAAAGAACAAGCCCTAGGAATGAGCCTGCTCCTGTGTGCTGTACTTAAGCAATTTCCCATTAAACCAGTACAGCTGGCAAGTGCAGAGTGATAAGTCTACCATTGTGACACTCAAATCAAATAATTTTGTTGTAATCACCAGCTCCTTTGAATTAATTTGTCAGTGTTTTTTCTGCTGGGAAGATCTTTCCTTGTTTATTTTAAAATCTTTTCTTAAATCAAAAGACAAATTAATCTAGGATTTTTAGTCAGCAGCAGCCACCACTACAGGTCCCATCAAAACACCTTAAAAAGCAACAGAGAACAACAGGGATAGTTGTATTAGCAGCTCAGTCAAATTATTAATGTTTCCTTGTGAGAAAGGAAACATTACTACTATCCTAGTAGTATAGTCAGTTATTTCTTGGAAGTAGGATTGTCCAAAAAACATTACCCTGAATGTATCATTGAAAACAGAAACTGCTGCAGGAGTGATGGTCTCCTTCACAAGCTAATTTTACAGAAGTGACTATCAGTTTGAACTAACCAAGCTACCTATACCTGGACTCAAGAAGAGCAGAAAGTCTGAGTTTCTAGATTTTGCTGGGTTTAAATCCTTGAGATCAGTGATTTCCAATCTCTCTCAAGCTACAAAGCACTGACAACACTCAACATTTCTCAGGGAGCTTCAAGATATTGGCAGGAGTCTGCTGAACTTGAAAACTGAACTTCAGTTGTAGACCATTTTCTATGGCCTTCTGCCTGTCACGCTGTAGCCTTCACTCTGAGTTCTTGGTATCCATTATAAAAGTGGCAGAGGAGAGAACTGTCGGTTTTCTGTCAAGCTAGCCATGATGACATCTGTATAAGGGTTCACAAATGAACAAAGCATGAAGCTAAACAATGAAAAGGCGTTCTCGCAGATGTACGAAAGGATAACGTATGCTGGCTGAGACTAAAGTCCTGCTAAGCCAAGGTAACATTTTCTGAAAAGCTTCTTGCTCTCATTAATTCACACACATCTGAGACTCATCTCAGTGACAGCAGCAGAACATTTTTTTTTAAAAAATGAGTTTAATTACAAAAAAAAAGGATATGGATCTATATTTGCCCCAGTGAGTGCACAAGGAAATGATGGGCACTTCTAAAAGCAGTGAAGAGGAAACTGGGCTTGCAGGATTTTCCTGTTAGTCATGCATCTGTTTTTACCAATCCCATGATGTTTCCAGGTGTTTGGCTGTGTTGTTTGCTTGGCCATATGGATGCCTAACACATGTCAAGCAACCTGATCGCACTTCTTTAAGGAATCCTGCCTGCAGAGCCATGGCCGCAGCTCTTCATGCCCTGCTCCTGCTGCTACGCAGGATTACAGGCAGCTTTTTATTATCCGTGACTCACATCATGACGAGCTAATTGTACAAACGCAGCCAGTGTATTGTGTGGCGCATGCGGATCCAGCTCAACGCTCCTTTGTTTTTTGCTCGCTGCCAGGGCTGTTGTCCCATCTCTTGGGTGGTCAGCGTTGCATACAAATACCTTGCTTTTTGCCACAAACTGCAGCTGAATTGCTAAATATGAGTGCTGAAATCCCAGTTCCCTACAAGTCAATGGGAGTTTTGTTACCACTTTCAATGGAGTCAGGTGCTTGTGCACTGCCGGATGCTTGTTCCCTATCGGACAATAGTATATTTGTAAATGTTGCTGTTTGTCAGCTGTCATTTTCTGGAAGTATCAGTCTTTGTATTTGTGTAACTGTTACTATCACCTTAAGCATCATTTCTCCATTTCAGAGACCTGCAGGTTGGTCACTGAGACTTCAGAGCATTTGAGAGAAGAGGAATGGATTTTTACTAGCAGCAGAGCACCTGAGGGGCTTGGGAGGGGAAACATGGCCAGAGGGAACAGGAACAGGCTTGATTTATTAATGGGTAATGTGCTTTGTCTACTGCCTGGTGGCCTTTAACAGAGACCCTGGAGTCACAGACAGTCCCTGGAGTGAGTGATTTTTTAAAAAAGCACCATTTGTTTTCACTAAAGCTACAAAGAGTTGCTGTAGGGCCTCGGGGTCCCTCTTTCCCATTGACAGTGGTGATGCTGTCCAATAAAAGTGGGCAAATAGAGAACTTAAGAGAAATTTTAGGTCCCTTTTTAACAAATAATTATATGCCCATATTAAAGCTGAGTCTTGTTACTTCAAAATCAAGCCTATGCTTTGTACATACAAAGCTGCAGCAACCCACCGCAGATATTGGCCCATCCCCAGGGAGATGCCCAATGCCTGGGGATGGGGCTGCCTTGCAGCCCCCCGATCCTGCCCAGATCCTTGGCTGTGGGGTGGGACAGCCCTGGCTGCGAGGTCCTGCCCTGCTGCCTCGGGAAGCCCTTGTGGTCTCAGCCCCCAGAGAGCTGCCATCCCCTGCAGTGCCCTGCCACAGGCAGAGCACAAAAAAAAAAGCCCTCCCAAAAACCAGTTGTCCATCATCAACCTGTGCCCAGCATCTCCAGACCAGCTTTCTAGCAGCTGAGGTATGACAAGGCCCACATGCAGCTCAGTGAGGCCAAGAAAAGCACACTGAAAGTAGAGGAGGACCCACTATTCCGGAATGGCCGACGTACTATACAAAACATCACATTCCCAGCACTGCTGCTCACTCCTGAAGGGCGACTGGATCCTCAACAGATCAAAGCAGGAAACAGGCATGGAGAAAATGCCACGCAGGAAACAGCACAAAGGGTTGGAGGTACCTCCCATCTGAGGCAGGAGGTGGCATATGCCCTTCCATGCATGGATACCTCATTACCCGTCCCAGGGACAACAGCAGGATCCCAGCCACAGGCCAGTGCCATGCTTCGAGACTGATGGCTAAGGGCAGCCTTCCTGAATTGGCAGAGCCATCCAGAGAAGCACCGCAGAGCTGGAGGATAAGGGGAAAGCCCTTTGGCTCTAGCCCTGCACTGGGCAGGAACCACATTGTCCTTCACACACGCTTGTCCAGCCCCTTCTCAAAGGAGGTTACACAGCACCCAGAGAAAGACCATGTCGGTGTTTCACTGCCATGAGTGACAATCTGCAATGAGTTATCTGGTGCCAGGTGGTATTTACAGATGAATCAAGAAAATTATGGGTTAATTAAACCACCTTACTCATCTCTTCTCTTTCTCCTCCCATAACCTGGATAACAAGAGAATAGAAAAGAATTAGTCTTGGGCCTTATTTTTATCTTGAGCAGAGCCTTTTGCAAAGAATTCAGAAGGACATCCACACATCTTTCAGATGTAGGACTGTGGAACAATATTGTCCAGTTTAGCTTTACAGGTTTTCAACCTTGTTTTGAATGTTGGTAGCACTCTGACAAAGTGTCTGTGAGTGCTATAAAATATGGATTTATTAGACAGGGAAATAAAATATTTAGCATTCCTTTCTCTTTGCTAACATATCACAGTAAGAAGGAAAAAGCAAGCATTATATCCTCAAAACTCAGACAGAAATAAAACTCCATGAGAAAATCTCAGAAAACTTCAAAAATATTCCACTTGGGGCATTAAAAAAATCTGACAACCTAGCGGGAGTTGCAGTGTGCACATTTTGTTTTCAATGCTTCTGAAGAATACCTATTGCTTAGTTTTTATCAAGAGATTAGACCCTTCTCAAAGGCACGGACAATCTCTGAAGGAGTGTTACACAGCACAACAGAAAGCCTGGGGTCTGATATCAGTACAGAAGAGTAAAAGACAACTGATCTCATTCACTGGCTCCTCAAGCCTTACATCTTACAGTATGACAATTTACCACTAGTGACACAACAGAGGACCTCATTATGGCTTTTCACACAGAGCCAGTACTGGGGAGTGATGTACAGGAACAGCCTTCTCGCTCAGCCACTGATGCCAGTTCAAGGAAAGCGCATGTGATCCATCTTACAGCTGCTGAACTCCAGTGGTGACCAGTAGTGATAAAGTATGGCCCTGCTCTCGCATCTTTCTTCATTAGGAAGTAGACAGGAGTGTTAATAGACCATGCTGTCCTGCTGTTTCATGTAGCTGTTCTGGACCCTTGCAAGAAGGCATAACCCAACAGGCAGAGCTTTCCTCCCCAGACCCCCCGACCCAAAGACCAAGTTAATTAGGGAGAAGAATTCAACTAACTACAGTGAGTGCTGAATCACAGGCAGGTGTGCTCAGGCTCTAGGACTTCACCTCTTCTGGCTAGGCCTCAATCTGGGAAAGGTAAGCTGGACATCAGCCTTTCTTAATGTCTGGTTCTCTCCCAATCGATGTACAGAATGACCTTACAGCCTTACACCATTACTGCCAACAGAGGGAATACAGCAATGAATGGGGAAGGAATGAATAAAATCTTTTTTCCACATAGGACTAAAAAGCCAAGTGGTAAACTCTTGGCTTAATCCTCTCTCTACCACAAAACCAGTCTGTCAGCCACAGTTTTGGAGTGCTTTTACCTTTGTGATAAAGCAGCAGTTGTTTTTTTGGCATTTGACAAAGAGATATTGCTACCCTCTACCCCTCTTGTGAAATTAAGTTTTCATTTACAGTAAAAAAGGCTTTGACTGTGCCTGTGGTAATAAACAAGGTTTTCAGCATCATTAGTGTCTCCTTCTAACAGGTTTTCTCAACTGCCAGGTAACAGCTCAGGCCAGGAGAGGCAACAGTAATACTCTTACAGATTAAGCATCATAGATATCTTCTTCATTCCCTTATACTTATTCATGATTGTGGAGTTTTTCCATATCAATCCCAAATCTGTACATGTTTTACTTTGAACTTGGCCAGAAAAAAAGACAGCACATCAGAAAAAGAGAATAAAAGACATAAGCAAATAATCAGCTTCATTAAAAAATAAAAAAAAGAGAACTGAGGCAAGCTGGAAATAAAACTGTGTGCTGGATGGACCATGTTATTTAAAAAGTCCTAAGAGAGCAAAAACTGTTAATTTGGCAGTAAATCTCAGTGCATCTGAATAGTAAATAAGCTTTAGATAACACTAATTACGAAGATGCTTCGAATGTTACTGCTGCAGCTGCCAAAACACCTTCTATAGCTCTATTTTGTCAAGCATTTGAAATGAATAGCATCATTTCAACAGGCTGACTTCAGTGTTCATGAGGCTATATTTAAACAGATTTTATCAAGCTTCATTCCTACAGAAAGTCAAGAATACTACAGACTTCTGAGTGAAAAAATGGAACACATAACAAAAATCATAATCAGGGTAGAAAATAAAGATCTTTTTATTAAAAGATACTTGGTCAACAAAGTTCCACTGAGATACGAGCACACAGGCATATTTTTGTAATTCTTGGCCTAAAGAATATTTGCCACATTAAAATATTCTACCTGAATGCATGTGAATGTGATGGGTGTGCTCGACCCCTTAACCAAACTAGCGGTAGTTTGGTACAGGCTCCAAAGGGGGTAAAGGCCTGAGCTGTAGCTGGGCCAAGAACTCCTCTAGTTTTGACCTGTCCTCTGAAAACCCACAAAGGAACAGAGTGACACAGTAGACATCAATACTTATGAGTATGGAACATCAATCATGCAAGTAACACATAAATAACAGGTGGCTTTTCCAAGACTCATTTATCACGGAACAAAGAAAGTTGTGGGTACAAGGAGTCTCATGCTTACCTTTCCATTGCATGTGATTTGACTATGAACCAACCACTTTATCCCATAAATATGACAGCCTAAGTGAGCCTTCTTTGACCTCTCCCTGCTAGGCAGCATGGCTGCTTGTCAGTGATCTCTCCTTGAGCTGGGACGCCTCTCAAGGTTTGAGATTCCTCACCTGGGACTCAGAGATCCTTCCTTGCCCAAGGCAGAGAGATCCCTTATTCCTCGATGTTGAGAAACTCCTTGCCGCAACAGATCCTTAGTAAGTGACTAATAGCTTGTTAAGCTTTGTAAGTTTCACTAACTCATTTTTCCTTTTTATGTTTCTTCCATGCAGTAATTAATAAGGTGAACCTTGCCATCAAACTTATTGAACCTTAGTAAACTACTGTCAAAAGTTGTTAAATTCCATCAAATTCATTGAACTCTGTCAAATTATTATTTTACCTCAATAAAACATATTGCTGCTTCTCTCTTTTGTGTGAGGTGCATATTGCTGCAGAAAGGGATCTGGAGGTGCTGGTTGACAGCAGACTCAATATAAGTCGGCAGCGTGCCCTGGCAGCCAAGAGAACAAACTGCATCTTGGGGTGAATCAAACACAGTATAACCAAACAGTCAAAAGAGGTGATCATCCCACTGTATTCAGCATTGGTGCAATCTCACCTTGAATATTGTGCGCAGTTCTGGGGCCCGCAATTTAAGGAGGATGTTAAGGTCCTTGAATGTGTCCAGAGGAGGGCAACAAAGCTGGTGAAAGGGCTAGAAGGCATGTCCTGTGAGGTGTGGCTGAGAACTCTGTCTAGTTTGGAGAGAAGGAGGCTGAGGGACAACCTTATTGCACTCTACAGCTTCCTGAGGAGGGGAAGTGGAGAGGGAGGTGCTGATGTCTTCTCCCTGGTGCCCAGTGACGGGGTGTGTGGGAACAGTTCAAAGCTGCACCAGGGGAGGTTTAGACTGGACATTAGGAAGCGTTTCTTTACCGAGAGGGCAGTCAAACACTGGAGCAGGCTTCCTAGAGAGGTGGTCGATGCCCCAAGCCTGTCAGTGTTTGAGAGGCATTTGGGCAATGCCCTTAATAACAT
>VYZW01009479.1:27389-50109 GCA_013401315.1 Balaeniceps rex | reverse complement strand
ATGCCCCCAGAGTCACAGCTCCTTCCATGAATGTTAATGAAGGACAGTGCCGTGGGAGATGGTAGCTCAGGACAGTGGTGGTGTCTGGAGAAACAGTGGTCAGGGTGATGATTTATTCCCCTCTTCTGCTTCTTCCTTTCTTTGGTACCGTGCAAGGTACAAAAAGGGCAGAGAAAAAGCTCCAGGTGTAGGATCTACTGTCAGCATGGGCCCCTCCAAAGCAGCAGGGCTTCTCTGCCTTATTGCCGAGATGGCATACTGGCCTACAGAGGTAAGCCTGCTGTTTATCTTCTCTCTCACCTAGAGGGATAGTACACAGTGAAGCCGATAGAAAAAAGTGTTTCCATAATTTATTATGATTTATTTTAGAACAACAATCAAGTTTGCAAAACATACAAAATATACAGTATGTTATATAACCATTAATTCTTGGAAGAAATCTCTATTTGCAATACTGCCATAGCAGTTCTTCCCAACCCCAAGCTTTGCTTGTGTAATATTTAAAAACACAACAGGGTCCAGGTGAATCAGAATCAATATCGGTACCTATTTGCTAGTCTGGTGGATTCTTCAGAACGTAACAATCTTAATGGTCCCAGTACAGCAGAAGTCCCAGAACAATAAAAAATGCATGTATGTATGTAAAAATAGTACCCCATTCAGCCTGTGAATTGAAATGAGGATAAGGAACTTGAGCAAATGAGGCTTTTATCAGTGACATCATTAAGTGCTCAAACACTTAATTGCACTGCCTGGCCAGGGAACTAAGTTTCTTCATTATATTCTTCCACAGTTTTTTAGAACTACAAGACTGTAATGAGTGGAAGGAAGAGAAAAATACTCGGTTAAGTGTCCTTTTATGTTCCAAGATTCCTCAGAGTCTGAGTGAAGTTTTTTCTGTATGGGTGATTATGAGAAATCTCTGGTATTGAAGAGTACATGCAGCAAGGTTATTCACTTCACAGATCTCCTCACTGTTGCAAAAATAGTTTGAGATACAAAAAAGTTTGATCCATTTTCTGGAAGTAAAAGTAAAGTTTCCACTTCCATCGAACAGACATCTTATGCAAGAGCTGAATCTTGGTTTCTTGGTCCTGGTCAGCAAGGCCACTGCAAACACTGACTTTTTTTTTTAAGGTTTGCCAGCTTGGTTTCTGTCAGGTCTACAAAAAATATCGTTCCAGCCAATGGGCTGGAACTCAAAGGCTGCTAGAGGAAGATGAGATAAAAAGATCCATTTTGGTGCCTGAGTCTGACATTAGTGATAAGGCATTTGTCCAAATAAGAAGGACATGGTTATCCAAGCAGAACCCTGACTTCATCCAAGTGCATATTACCATAGGCTTTACCTGAATAAGAATTTCACGCCCATTGCTTTGGGATATCTGGGTAACAAAGTGGCGGTACTGGAACGTACAACTTCTTGTTCAAACCCCTACGTTCTGCATTCTGGTATCTGGATTTCAATAGCTGTTAACTTCAATTGTAGCATAATTATTCTCTAAAAAAAATGAACTCCCTTCAACATTTTTATTGTAAAATATTTATTGCCTTTTTATGGAAAATAATGTTAAATATTTCCTTGCCAAGAAATTCTGCAGTTCCTAGGACCACCTGCATACAACAAAATTTCATCCCTTCCCCTACATACTCCCAAGACTTCAAATACAAGTGCCTGCTTTTCATACTTTGAAATAGACTTTTATAGAGAATATTGTGCTAATATTAGTCTGTAGAGCACTCCACCCTTCCTCTACTTTTGATCTTGGCTCACTTAGCCTGACTGCTTATATTCTACACAAGATGCTAAAGAATTACAGATACATTTTGGGAAACAGATGTTAGGTGTTGGGCTTTTGATGTGAATTACAGGGGCAATACTGATGCTACTTTTACTTTACAGCTCCTGGGAATGATTCCCATTTCTTGAATCTGAAAGCATGCTCTGGCCATATCCTTGTTCTCTGTGAGCACAAGCCACAGATTTGCAGCACCTTCCCTTCCACAAATCCTATTTTGTACGTGAAGGAAACCAGGCTATGTGCTCAAGGTGAGTGCCATTAAACATTCCAAACAGGTACTGGTTTGGATAATTGTAAAGAACTAGGATGCTTAGCAGTAAGAACACTGCTGTACGCATCAAAAAGTAAGGCTATACCTAGGTTAGGTAAATAAATTAATTTTTGTTGCTTTCTAAAGTGCTCATCTTGGGTCTTAAAGTTTAGCAATCTCTTAACTCGGTTAACTGACTTTAGTATGTGAGGATGCAGAAGAAAGGTGTATGAATTGCTGAATGAAGAATTGCAACATCAGGATAAGAGGACATCCTGAACTAATAGAACACATGGAATACTTATTTCTATGTATCTTAGAAATTAGTCATAATTTGTATAAATGAAAAAGCCCTCTGAAAGAATTTCAAAAGATTTTTCTCATGGTACATAGACTCTGAAGACATATTTGTTCCATCAACAAGAACCACTGCTTGACGCTTCTATCAGAAGACAAGAAGAAAGCAATTTGGACTGCTGCTAACACCTGCCAGTTTACTGTGTCACCTCTGGAAATAGTTTTTTCCTAATTCCAACTGAAGAAGGTGGATTGACCTTGTGTGTTCCTGTTCAGGAATATCAGAAGAGTTGTGCTCAGCTTATGAAGAGAAAACTGCATTAAAGAGAAGTTTGGAGCATTGCTTTGGCAGTTTTCTAATGTAATGAGAAAAGTTAAGTCATGCAGGAAGGATGAGAATAGCATTTAGATTCCTATTGAAAAGATAGTAATTATGATAAGTGTGAATTTTGCCTTCTTTTATAAGTTACTGTTCCACTGATGCAGTTTTTCTCAGTGTTACCGGCTCATCTGGAGGTCAAATGCTGTGTGACAGGAGACTTTTAGACTTACTTGGTACTCTGGAGTCTTGAAAGTGACAAGCAGTACCAATGAAACTGGGCTGCAGCAAACACACAAGAACATTCACAGTTCCTCTTGGGACATTGATCTGCCTCTTGCCTCATAGAGAGGGACTCCTTTTTTCCATATTTTTTCCAGTCATGAAGGTATAGGAGCATGCCTCTGTGGTGCCCTCTGAGCAAAGTGGAGTGAAGAGAGTTAGACTAGAGCACACAAAACAGGAAAGCGTGGGAGGGACAAGGGATCCTTTGGGCACTGAGTGACAGAGCATAAGATCAGTACTCAGGAGATAAAAGGAACTGATCCAAGCACTGCAGAGCCCTGATATATCACAGATACTAAGCAGATGTTTGCAGCATTTGCTCCACTGCCAGATTCTTCTGTTGTTTCTGGGCGATCATCCATTTACTCTGTTGCCTCAGCTACAAGGTTTTTCTTTCCTGCCTGACAGCTGCTGATATCCGTTTTGGCAACAATACTTATACTTCTGCTTTACTTGCTCAGCCTTCCTCATTTAAAGAGAAACTTGTTTTTCTACATATAATTTCAAAATGTCTGTCACTGATTAGTGTCCTCCTTGGAAAATCTTCTTTTTCCTGCCAACAAATTCCAAATGTGGGACATGGAGAGATTATCAAAAGAGGTAAGGAGCAAGAATCCCTGAAAAGAATATGAACTATATAACCTACCAGTAGATAGCTATTTTCCTATAAAATCATCTGGTACCCTAAAGAATATAAGTTGTCTTATAAAATTTCTATTATGAGTTTCTAAAATACCTTCCAAAAGTCAAAACTAAAAAATCTCCAATTGGAAGGTCTGAATTTTTAAATTTCCTTTAAATCAGGCAAAACAGAACATGTAGATAACTTTCTCCACATATCATGTGATCTAAAAATTCAGAAATATAGTTCAGTTTCTACACGTACAGAAGAATTTAGTAACAAAAACTAAACGCAGTTGTGGGCTTCCAAGTTATTCTTAGTTTGCAGAATGAAGAAAGCTGCACACTCTACACAGCATATACTGTTAACTGTGAACACGAGCAAATGAGAATGGTGAATAGAAAAATGGAATAACCAACAAATAAGCTCAACTTGGTGATGAAATTTTTGCTTCTTTCTTAAAAGTGTTTAATAAAAGTAATTAATGTAGTGCAAAAACTTTTGGCAATATCAGACGAACTCCTATTCTTTCTCTCTGTCCTCCTAGAAGTCATTGTGGTTGTAAAAGAGGCAGGAAAACCTTGAAAATGGATTAGCTGCACTTGAACCTGTTACAACTGGTTTGCACACTGGGTTGCTACAGTGAGATTCGCTGTAAAAATGGCAGGTTTGCATCATTCTACAGATGGAAAAGGCATAAGGAACCTTTTCTGTTAATTTGTTATTTGGTGTTAAGGTTATGGAGGAATGGAGGAAGATATCAAAAGAGGTTCATGTATATAAATAGACTACAGTTTTCATGTTAGCATGATATTTTGTCTCGTATAATTAAAGACATGCTTGTAGTCAATCTGCCACAGCAGAATGCTGTGCATGCCCTCTGCTCTCAGGCTGCAAACAGACTAACATAAAAGGGTACCTGCAGTCTCATCTGTAGGTGACATGTTCAAATTCTTTTTTCTTTACCAAAACCAAAAAACCCAGATAGAGACAGATGCAACAGCTATTCCATACAATGGGGAATAGCAGAATGGGCAGGGTTATATCCCCTGGGTTTTGCTTCTGATCTGCACAAGCTCTGTTCATAAAATTGGCACAGGATCAGCCTCAGTATGCAGTTTGGAAGCAAGTGGTTGGTCCCCTGCAGCAGTTATGAATAAAACTCAGAGGAAAAATGGATCTTTAAAAGGTGCTGTTTTCTCATTGTTCATTGCCTTGGAACCCTGCACCTGCTCTGTTCTTTCATTTTGTAATTTTAAGTCACACTAGGGCACTGGAAACTTCCAGAAAAGTATGATTTATTATTTATATTTAAATAAGTAACTATGAATGTAACGGGTCGTGGTTTAACCCCAGCCAGCAACTAAGTAGCATGCAGTCACTCACTAACCCTCCCCCCACCGGTGGGATAGGGGAGAGAATCGGAGGGGTAAAAGTAAGAAAACTCGTGGAATGAGATAAGAACAGTTTAATAATTTACATAAAATAAAATAAAATAATAATAATAATAGTAATAAAATGTTGAAAAGGAAAACAAGAGGAGGAACAAAACCCAGGAAAAAACAAGTGATGCAACTGCTCACCACCCACAAACCAATGCCCAGCCAGTTCCCAAGCAGCGATCACTGTGCCCCAGCCAACTCCCCCCAGTTTATATACTGAGCATGACGTCATACGGTATGGAATAGCCCTTTGGCCAGTTTGGATCAACTGTCCTGGCTGTGCCCCCTCCCAGTTTCTTGTGCACCTGGCAGAGCATGGGAAGCTGAAAAGTCCCTGACTAGAGTAAGGACTACTTAGCAGCAACTAAAACATCAGGGTGTTATCAGCATTATTCTCATCCTAAATCCAAAACACAGCACTATGCCAGCTACTAGAAAGAAAATTAACTCTATCCCAGCTGAAACCAGGACATAGCCAAAGTTCTGGTCAATACAATCAATTAATAATGTCCAAGTCCAAAGCATCATATTTTAATAAGAAAAGAAAATATCCAGGGTTACTTGAGTTTACTGTGAAACTGGAAACACAACAGCACCTTGCAAAAACCCCCAAAACTAGTGCCTTAGAGAGTCATGATCAAGCCTACAGGATCACATGCATTGAATACAGCCTTGAATTTTTCAGAATGACCTATACTTTCCATTTACAATATATTCTCCGTTATTAGAGCAGGCTTGCATGGAGCTCCATCAGAAGGAACTTCCTCATTACTGGGTTTCTCTGAGCTGGTCCTTTGCTGCTTGGAACAGTGATATCAGCAGGTGGACACTACTTACTAGCAGTCAATCTGAATATTTTCAAGAATAAGTGAGGAAGGTCTTTTTCAGAGTCCTCTTATTAGGCTTCAACTGAAACAGTCTCATTAGATAAAACAGGCAATGCTGCTTCTGCAGAGCTGGAGGCAAGATATCCCTGGCCACACAAATGGTCTTCAGCTACTTCTCTCTTCCTCAGAAGCTGCATAGTAAAATAACACCACTAAAAGCTTAGAAGGAGGCTTATTTCATAACACCTGACTTGGGGACACTGGACCAGACGTCGTGCTTTCCATTGCATGAAAAATTTTTAGCAGCTGTTAAAGGCTGAAGCAAAGCATTGTTTGATTCATAGCAGCTCACTGTCACCCTGTATCAAAAGCTTAAGGCAAGTAATCTCTACATCAAAAAATAAGAACACCATTAATATAGAGACTTCCAGCAGGTCGAGGGAGGTGATTCTGCCCCTCTACTCTGCTCTGGTGAGACCCCACCGGGAGTACTGGCTCCAGCTCTGGAGCCCTCAGCACAAGAAGGACATGGAGCTGTTGGAGCAGGTCCAGAGGAGGGCCACGAAAATGATCCGAGGGCTGGAGCACCTCTCCTACGAGGACAGGCTGAGAGAGTTGGGGTTGTTCAGCCTGGAGAAGAGAAGGCTGCGGGAAGACCTCATTGCGGCCCTTCAGTACTTAAAGGGGGCCTGTAGGAAAGACGGGGACAGTCTTTTTAGCAAGGCCTGTTGTGACAGGACAAGGGGTAATGGTTTTAAACTAAAGGAGGGTAGATTTAGGCTGGATATAAGGAAAAAATTTTTTACAGTGAGGGTGGTGAAGCACTGGAACAGGTTGCCCAGAGAGGTAGTGGAGGCCCCATCCCTGGAAACATTCAAGGTCAGGTTGGACGGGGCTCTGAGCAACCTGATCTAGTTGATGATGTCCCTGCTCACTGCAGGGGGGTTGGACTAGATGACCTCTAAAGGTTCCTTCCAACCCAAAGCATTCTATGATTCTGTGATTCTATGATTCTATATCCTAGTTGTCAGTAATTTCAGTTTGTGTTTTCTGGCTAAACAAAACCCTATTCATCTCTTCCTTTAAGCCTTTTTTGTGTCATACATAGTGTGTTCCCAGAAAACCCTACAGGCAAGTCTCTAACAGCTCTATGCTTTAAAACACCAGTGATGTTAATTGCAACGTGGCTTCACATTTATTTTATGGTTTCTAGACACACTACACGTGGGCAGACGATGTATCAGGATTTCAGACACCACAGATGTCAAGTGTAAGGATGCTGTCACCAGAGTTATGTTACTGTGGGCTATCACTGTCAGCTGGCTCAGTAAGCCTTGAAGCCCACTCCACAAAGCTGTGATCAGATGGTGAGCTGGTACTGCAGTTTTGTGCTAAGTTCACTCAAATGTATAGCTCTTCATGACAGCAGAAGTTGTGATTTCAAGTTTGGCAGGGAAAGAGCGTTAATATTGATCTGGTATCCATGCAACCCAAGTACACAGTACTGGTATGAATGTGAAGGATCAGTTTCTCAGAGATGGCACTAAAATAAAGACAGTGATAATGATGCAAAGAAAATGTTTCCAAAGTAGTGTCGAGTGTTGCTTTGCTAGGAGAACAGAGCGCTATTCTGCTTTTTCATGCATCCAGATGAGCACCGATTCTGAAACTCATCCTGCAGCCAGTAGATCCTACATGGATCTAAAGGGATTGTGTATGGCATGAAACTTTCCTTTTTTAAATTCAGGCTTCTCTGCACTGCTATTTCTCAGTCACACTTTTTTTCTCCCTTTGTAATTTAGTCATTGCATATATAAGGGTGTACAGGACACAGTTTAGGGCCTCTCTCCCTGTTGGAACAGCATAGCATTTAGCTGTCCCCTACAACCAACCTCTCAGAGTGAGCTGTGATGTGAGCTAAGCCCAGGAGGGCAAGCAAACAAAGATGACAGAACAAGGGAAAACACAGAGAGATAAAACATGAAAATCTCTGTATTTTTCATCATCTTTTTCCCCATTCTTTATTGGCACTAAAAGCATACAAACTCTAGGAGGAAATAGGATGTTTTGCAGAACATCTTGCAGAGTACATCAGACCAGGCAGAACCACAGTGATGGCAAGTGAAGCACTGCCTCCACTGAGTCAATGGTAACTCTTCTCCTCTTACCCTCAGCAGAGTTCAAATTCCCCTACATGTTATGAAATTAAGCTACTGTTAGGACTTCAGTTTGAGTCAAGTGGCTTACTTATTTCATTTGTTGAGATTAGAAATACTGCTAGAGAAGAATAATTCCTGGGAAACACACAGAAGGAACTTTAGCACCCTGTGCATTAGATTGCATGCTTGGAGCAATAGCAAGTATGAATTATATCTCTAAACCACAAAACTTCCCCTCTCTTTTTGCACTCGGGAAGTCAATATGAGCTGCAAATTATGACCGCTCCCCTTCCCTGTTCCCCATTTTGCCTCCTGCACCTTCACACACTGATTCAGCTCCATTGGCCAAAGCAATAGAAGGAAGACAAGATTAAAACCTTCCTCTCTGTCCAGCCACATGCTCTGTTCCCAAGCAGGCTGCATAGAAATAGCATCTCTGTGCAGGCATCAGTGGCAAGGAACAGCCAAGCCCCTTGACTTTGAATTCCAGACTTTTCAGTTCTTGCTTTTTTATTTCAGTCCTACTTTCCTTGTAGCTGTGGCGTGAAAGGAATGAAAAAACCTGAACTCAAGCATTTTGGGATAATACTTAATACTGAAGAGCAACATTCAAATTGAAATTTTCTTTCATTTTTCCTTAAGAAAAAATTGCCAGTGATTAAATAAGTGAATCCCACCATTTCCAGCTTTTGATTTACTTAACAGTAAATTACTGTTTACCACTTACTAAAATAGTAATTACTTGAGGTGACAGAATTGCTTCCATACTTGCTGCTATCCTATTAGTTATTTTAGAATAATATGAAGCGTGAGAAGTATTTTATGCATTGTTCCAGCTAAATATTGGCACATTTTTCTTTAATCCTAATACAGTAGTCTTGCTTTTGCTCACATTTTTTCTTGAACCCAGTGAAAATTACCATAAATATAAAACCCAGCAAAAGTCAGGCAAGCTGTCTCAGTAACCTTTGACACACTGAGAGTTGTCTTTCTTACTGAAATATAGGAGAAGAGACTGAAACTTGAAGTGTTATTTTATAGCTAACAACTTGAAATTCTGAATAGGCATGTCATGATATGAAGAAAACTCTTCTGATTTGTTCCAGAAAAATGTATTATCCTTGAATCCTGTATTCAAAGCAGTATTTTTGAGAGCTCTACACATAACAAAGAGAGGCATCCTCTGACTCTGAAACCACTATGATTTCCTATATTCATTTCATAGAATGGCCTTGTGCAGTGTATAGAAAACTGAAAAAGACCCAATTTGCTGTTTTTCATGCAGCAGATGTTTTCTAGTACTGAAAGAAATATAATAGAGCTATTTGAAATAGATGTTTTGATTACTACCTTGTTTATTTTAATTTTTTGTTGAGGGATTGTCTTTTAAAAAACAATAGCTACCAAATTTCAACTGAGTGAACGATTCTGACTTATTTGTTTTTTCCCTTGCTGAGCTTCCGTATCTTAACAATATGGAAGAGGCAATACCTTAAAAATGGCAATTAAAGAAAAGAAATCAGTGGAAGAAATTTAGAACTTCATTCTAAAACCAGAACTTGTCTGCCTCTTTTCATCTTGCAATGCAATAAAAAGTTGTGATATTCAAGAAGGTGCTTCCTGATTGGGAAGAAATAATGCATAAATGCAAAAAAGTGAAATGACTTCTAGCAACGACTTAACTGCTACTGCAACATCTGATGTTAACATCCCAAGCTCCTTCCAGGTTATTAACTGGGAAGACAATTGCCCTGAGTTCAAATCAATTAATAAATGAGAAAAAAGCTAACTGCAGCCGCGGAGTTACTGAGCAGCCTGTGAAGGTTATCAGGAGCTTGTCTAATTCTGACTGCGTCAGCTGATGTAGCAAAAACCTAAAAATGAAAACTATTGCCCCATCTATAAAATTTACCAAAATGTCTACTATAACATTAATGTTTAAGCAGGGTACTTGTGCTTCAAGTTTTCTCTGTCTGTTTGCTAGATAAGTGATTTGGTCTTCACAGTGACCCAGGCTATGGGATTTTGGGGTAAAGAGAATAGAAAACAGACCTATGAAAGAAGTAATTGAAATTATGGCTCATTTATGAAAAGTCAGCTCCAAAAGCATTTCCTTAAGACGTTATCTAGGAAGCCACTGGTGCAAATACAGCTGTAAAGTTTATCAACTACAATAGCATGTTGCCTATACTGATATTCATAGTGTCTAATCAGTTTCTCCAGGTAGTCTGAATATGTGCATATGTAAAGCCATTACTTAAAGAAGTGCTGACTGACAAACTAAAGTATGCCACATACAGACACTGAAGAATATCCAGCTCTTGAAGGTTTGTCATCCTGATCCAAAAGGAGCTGGAGTGGGCATAAAATGGTAATTTAAGCTCATTCATTTTTTATTTTACTTGAATGCAACTTGATCAGAGTGAAAAGAAAAGAATAATTATTTCTTCATAATTCAGCTGGTTCACACCTAGCAAGATTCCTCCAAAGAAATGAAGCAACTGAACATAGAGTATGAGTATGGTGCAGTGGTGATGGATGGTAGGAGTTTAGCATTTGTGTACATGGATGTTTGAAAGTCTACTGATAGGACATTGCCTGCTATGCTCTAGTTCTTTTATGATATGTGAGCAGCAGTAGTGACGAATTCTGCTCTAGGATATAATGAAATGGGAATCAACTGATTAACCTGGAAAATATTCCAGGTTTGACAATCAGGTCTGTGGGATAAAATATTTATTGTATAAGGTAGGAAGAAGAGAGAGAGAGTTACAGTCTGCAGAAAATGTCCCCGAATTGCATAACAAAAATTAACTACTTATGTCATCCACATTAAATCCAAAATTTCATGATGGCGTTGCTTCTCTTCAGCATCTATTATTAGTATTAATTATTTGTATACCCCCAAGAATGAGCTTGGTATTTGATGGATAAATATAAAAGAGTGTCTCTGCTCAAGAGAGCTCACAAGGGAAGAAAGTACAGAGTGAATATTGCTTTAGAGTGCTTGTCTTTGCAACCTTAATGCTTTTTATCACAGTACCTTGTGTATAATAAAAAGTGAAGCTTTAAAGTACATTTCAGTGATGCTCACTGAACGTCCTCAAAATATTATCCTCATTTTATGGTTAATATCCATAGAGAGGGCTCTACAGCTTTATGTTAAAAATGTTAAGTGTCAAGAAGCTTAGGTCTGGAATGAAATGGTGCAGTATTCAGCAACTCCCAAATGACATAAAATCCAACCCCACTCAATGTCTCACTGCCTGATTTACAAAATTCATCCAGCCCTAACTTTATGCCTGTAAGGTCCTGCTAACTCTGTAAGGGTGGAACCCTGATGTTTATGCTGAATCACTTGAATGATCAAGACCCAGCTATGGCATCTGAAAACTAACATGTTTTGGAAAGAAGGAACAAAAAGGAACAATTATCAGGCAGTTGAGCAGGGAAGGTGAGAATGTGAAAACTCATACTGTTAATTATCTCTGATTTCAGTGCAGACCCCATGGTACATTTAAGGAAGATAAAGCAAGGAATTTTTTAAACAAATAACTTGTACAATATTTTGTTCTGAAAAGTGAGGTTTTATAGAATCACAGAATGGTTTAGGTTGGAAGGGACCTTTAAAGATCATCTAGTCCAACACCCCTGCCATGGGCGGGGACATCTTTCACTAGATCAGGTTGCTCAGAGCCCCATCCAACCTGACCTTGAACACTTCCAGGGATGCGGCATCCACAACTTCTCTGGGCAACCTGGTCCAGTGTCTCAACACCCTCATCTTGAAAAATTTCTTCCTCATCTCCAATCTAAACCTACTCTCTTTCAGTTTAAAACCATTACCCCTTGTCCTGTCACTACAAGCCTTGGTAAAAAGCCTCTCTCCATCTTCCTTCTAAGCCCCCTTTAAGTATTGAAAGGCTGCAATAAGGTCTCCCTGGAGCCTTCTCTTCTCCAGGCTGAACAACCCCAACTCTCTCAGCCTTTCTTCATAGGAGGAGAGGTGTTCCAGCCCTCTGACCTTTTTGTGGCCCTGCTCTGGACCCATTCTAACAGGTCCACGTCTTTCTTGTGCTGGGGACCCCAGAGCTGGATGCAGTAGTCCAGGTGGGGTCTCATGAGAGCTGAGTAGAGGTGGAGAATCACCTCCCATGACCTGCTGGCCACACTTTTTTTGATGCAGCCCAGGATACAGTTGGCTTTCTGGGCTGCAAGCACACATTCCTGGCTCATATCTAATTTTTTGTCCACCAGTATCCCCAAGTCCTTCTCTGCAGGGCTGCTTTCAATCCATTCATCACCCAGTCTGTATTGATACTAGTGATTGCCCCAGCGCAGGTGCAGGATCTTGCACTTGGCCTATTTGAACTTCATGAGGTTCACTTTGGCCCAATTCTCAATGCTGTCAAGATCCCTCTGGATGGCAAACTTCCCTCAAGCACATCAACTGCACCACTCAGCTTGGTGTTTCCAGGACAATTGCTCTTTAAGGAGGGAAAAAAGATAAGGAAATCTTTACTGTAAAATGGCCAGCTCTGAGGCATAATCTATTACTGAGAATCTGAGGTATTTGTATTTTGCTATAGTGATTTTATGTACATTTACTATTTAGGTAAAAAAGCATATTGTACATTAACTGTGTTAGCATCAAAGACTACAGCCCGTGAAATTCTGAGAAATGGCACTTATGCTCCGGCAATTTATTTCTAAGTATTTTTCCATTGCCTGTAAGAGAGAAATGCAATGGGAGAGTAATTCTCTGCCAGCATGCTTTGTTGTTTATCAGGCAAAGTAAATAACAGTGTGGGAGGTGAGTAGCATTAAAATTTCAAGGACTGACAATCTGAAAAGATGGACCACAGTACCAGTATAACTCAACTTTTCAATAAGCCTTGACTGGGTTTTCCATTTTTGACAAAACTCCTAGGTAGGGTATTCTCTGGGTTCCTTCAGTGCATCCAAAGGTATTCACCAAAAGCTGATCAGGATGTAAAACCCAGCAAGGTTCTTTGAGACGCTACCAAATGAATGCAAGAGTGAGGAGAAGTCTTGAAAGAGCTTAGTATTTTCTGTTAGGTCAATAAAATAGATACAGGTGTTCCATACACTGGACATGCAACTTGCTCAACTTGACTAAAAGTGGATATCATGTCCTATATTAGCAACCTGTCAAAGGCTTAAGACATCTGAAGACAAACTGGGGACTGCAGAAAATCTATTTTACATATATATATGTATTTATTTTTATATACATATATATATATATATATATATTTTGCAACCCAGGACAGTTTTCCATAATAAGAATAAATTGCATTATTTTTGCTATTGTTTTTCCATCTTTTCCATTCTCCATCTTTTCTCTGTCTTTTGCCTACATAACATAGGCGAGTCTAGGAAAAGAATTAATTACTTTTAAAATGTCATTTGGAATATATTAATAAATTGTTTGTAATATTCTTATAGCTCAGCTGTAAATGACTTCAAAAGTTCAAAAACCACAGTATTTTTCTAAGCATTTTATATATAATACTGGTTTTGTGACGCTGTCTATAGGTAAGTTGTTACTTTATCGTAATACTACAGGCTCCAGCTATGAAACTTGTTGCAGAAATGAACATATATGCTTTATCTTTAGGAATAGTGTCTTACTAGTAAATCAACATTAGTCCTCTTGTTGAAGTTCAGCTCTCTGTTCCCCTAGCATCTTCACCATGCAATAACAAACACAACATGGATATCAGTGGCCCCAGATATCAGTGGTCCCCTCTACAACAAGACATGCTTAAAAATGACAGATGACACAATGGCAATTGTATCTTTTTAAAAGTGTGTGTGCTCTTTCACAGCAGAAGTTTGGCTTTTGCAGTTATTGTTCATCCATTTTCTAGCATAATCAAAACAGTTCATTACATGTTAGTTTCTGTCCAGTGCCCAGACTAGTAGCCATAGACTTTTGTGCAAGTGTATCTGAGAGGGTAAGAAGATAATGGGTAGCTCCTTGTCTCAGTACATTTCCCACAATAAGACTGCATAACTCGAAACTCTCCATCAGGAAGAGAGATTTCTCCATTTGTCTCCCTTTTCTCCCTTCCACTCACATTGCTTTGACAGAACCCCACATTGCCTTACAGAAATTCAGCTCAAGAGTTAAGATGTAGTCCTGGACCAAATGAATGAAGGAGACTGTTCCTCTTTGCTACATTCATTGTGACACAGAAACCAGGACCATGATTTGCCACTCCCTCAGGTCTGCCCTCTTGCTTTTGTCTCACAACACAGCTTCAGTCGCTTCCTGAGGCTGGAAAGCAGGAGGAGGTGAGGTGAGACCCTCAGCCTCCACTGAGTTAGACGCTAGAGTTAAAGACACATTTGACTATCTTTATGCCACTTAAAAAGGCCTGATTATGTTTGATTTTAATCTCAGTGTTGAAGGCTCTTTGAGACGTATTTTGACTGATAGCACCTCAGGTGGATTGCAGTGGGCAAGTATCACTGAGCTTCAATACCTGGTTCTTACTGATGCATTGTATCACACAGCTTTCAAAAAGAGACGTAACTTCAACTAACTTCCTATCTGTTTGTAACAACATGAAGATAGATAAAAACAAATTATTCTTTTTATTTTGTGCTAATTATCTACGTTCATACTACAGAAACCAGAAATTTCTTCTATGTGTCTGTACTGTGAGGTGCACTGAAGAATTAAATGTCCCCATTTAAATTTTCTCAATGAAGTTTTATTAAGCATAGAAAATAGTTTCAAGACGTGTTAAGGGGTAAAAGTAGCAGCATAGCTACTTTTCAAACAGCTCAGAGGCTTCTCTAAGGGAATCCAGGTCAGTACAAAAACAATTTTCTAGTTAAAATGAATTTTAATTAGACACAGAAATCACAGAATGATCATCTGCCAATGACAGAAGACAATTATAATCAATAGCAGCATGACAACTCAGTTTAGCGAATATGTGAAATACTTAGCGTGAAATAACTAGAACCTCTGCTTCTGGCTTAAACACTCTCCTGCATTCATTTCTAACCATTTCTAACTCATCCTCTTGATGGATTGAGACACACCATATCCGACACAGGAGTAATGTAATGTATTCCGTAACAGCCTGCTGATTATAAGCACATGTGCAAAGTGACAAACAATTAGTGTAATGATCCAGTGATTGCAAAGCTTATCACAACATTCTATAAGATCTCATGCACTAGAAATTACCCTGACCACCTTTTCATGCTTTCCATACTACATTACTGTAGAATGCAAATTTGTACATTGAACCTGAAAGGCTGCACAGGGACTGATCTATATAAAGCATGTGCTGGGGAAACACTGCCTTCCAGCAAATCTGGAAAATAAATTAAAAGTGATTAGGATAAAGTGACTGAAATACAGGGTTAAGAGTTAGCACTCTGCTCAGTATTTACTGAAGCAAGATGTTTCCACTATGAACCCATTGCAGGAAGTCTGATGGCATGGAGTTTGATTACTCCTGTATCACTGGGTGCTCAGTCACTGCTGCGTGCCCAGAAACCCCCTCCTCTGGCAGAACCAAGGTCCATCCATGCTCAGCACAGGCACCGGGCTGCCTGGCACAAGCTCCTTTAGTTGAGGGTGATCGCGAGCGTCTCTTCACCTATTTGCATGGGCTATACATTGTACTACAACATTACTGAATTGGCAATCTACCTTCCAACATGAAGGTAAGAGGGGAACAGTGCTGCGTGTGTGTTCATTTCTATCTCACAGGTAACATGCAGAGGTATGCGAACCAAGAGCTGCGTGGAGAGCAAGCAGATTTCTCCCCTCCCCTCCCCTCCCCTCCCCTTCTTCTTCTTTTCTGTCAGGCCTGTGAGCTGACAAAGCCAAAAAGAAGCGGGGAGAAGCCTCCCCCGCTCCACAGACTGAGATGAGTGGACAGAGAAGTGGTCACACGGCAGACGAGGCCGGGGATGGAGGCAGAGGCCTGTGCCCCACGCAGGCCACAGGCCTCCCTGCTGGGCAGAAAGTAGAGGCACAGCTAGGAGTAAAAGGAATAAGGAAAAGGATACAAGGAAATAAGGGCACAGCAGCTCCCCGCCTCTTCCAGATGAGGATTTTTTTTTCTTTTATCACTTCTCCTGCTTACCACTTCTCCCCTTCCTTAGAGGTTTCTGAGCCTTTACTCCATTTACAGCCTTTTTTCCTTTTCCCTGAACTTTGTTTCTCATGCAGGGCCCAGCAATAAAAAAAAACATAGCCCATGTGTAATGGGCACAAGTCATAGGGTTGATGTAGCCGGGAGCTGCAGTGGTGCCCTGGGCAGCAGGAGGCCATCAGCTGCCCTGAGATGGTCGCAGCTGGTCACAACCGGTTCCAGACAGCTCAGAGGCTGAGGTAAACAGGAGGACCAAATCTGAGGAGCATACAGCGTGCCTGCACAAGCATATTTAAGAAAGAAGTTGGCAGCTGCAGGGGAGAGGCTGGAGGGGGACACCCTGAGCCAAAAGGGACAGGAACACTGTGAGGGACTGTAGCTGTGGGCGACCCACACTGGGGCAGGGACGCTAAGGAACAGCGTGGGAGGGACATCAATGAGTAGCAAACAGTGGGAAAAGCATTACGTGCACGACGATCCCAGCCTCTATGCCGCCTGTTGCCTCACTGAGAACAATTTGACAGGCACAGGGTAAACCATGATGAAAACAGGGGAGCTTTGGACAGGTGATGGGTGAGAATAGCTGTTCGGTAAATGGATATGTAATTGTGCACTTGTTTCCTCAGTGCCCAAATTACTGATCAGAAGTTTGTTTTGACTGGCAATAAGCTCAGCTTCCTGGACTTGAAACTTTTTTGTCCATGACAATGCAGAAGGAAAATGTCTTTTGGATTATAAAGCGTATTTTTGGGTTCCCTGGGCATCCTTACGGTACACTTCATCTTTCTTCCTTTTGTTCTCTTCCCTTCTCTTCTAATTCTTTGCATGAGTCCTCTGGACATGGATGATAAACTGCCATGAGATGGTATCTTTTCCTCAGACGGTTCTAGGTCTGGAGTTCTTTGCAGTGAAGGGATTGTGAGCAGTGCCTCCTGGCCTTTGATGATATGAAAATGTGATGTGTTGCCTTTATATGGGGTTGAAAAACATCAGTTGCAGTTGCCTTTCGTTACTGAGTAGGCAAATGCAAGAGACAAAATCATAATCTTTGCCTTCAAATACAAAGGGTCTGTGCCATCCCCGCCCTGATCCAAGCTCCCACTGCCTTATGGAGCAGAACTGATAAACAGATAGGATCAGAGTATACACACAACTGAAACACTAACTGCATGTCCCTACTTTGTGTGTCAGAGGTCTCAGTTCCTGAGGCACCATGCTGCCTCTTGAGCAGAAGGTATCTCTACTCTGTTGGAGGAGGACTGGGTCCACAGCTGATGTGTCCGTCTGTGCCTTAAAAAGAAAGGTCTAGTTCAGTAAATCTGTTCTTGATGTTTTCTTGCTAAAAGTATTTCTCAGTATATACAGCTCCCTTGTATCCCTGTGCGGAAGAACAGAGAGCGCTGGGCACAAGGAGGTTACGAGTTTAGATCTTCAACCCTCGTCCACAGTTCAGGTATTACTTTTTACAAGATATTGTAACAGATTCAGCCTAACGCTGGGACAGAAATGTCCTTACTCCCAGTGCAATGTCTAGGACACTTGGCAGTGATGGGCAAACAGCTAAAATAAGTTTTTCCACATTCTGCCAAAGTGCTTATAATCTAGGAGACAGGACAACAGATGCTCTCAGACAGGCAGAGGAGGACAAAGTAAGAATAAGACATGCTTGGACAGTATGACAGGACAGCTGCCTTTGTCAAATGTTTTGCATGTATACTTGGAAATGCGAATTTTAAGACAATTTATTGCAAAGCAGATCCTTGAAGATATTTACAAGGAATCTCTTCTGAGTATGAGAAATGGAACAGAGAAAAAAAAGCAAAAAAAAAAAAAGCAATGGTATTCAGGTATTAGCAGCTGGAATGAAGAGCTGGCTGGAGGAGCAAATGGGAGGTGACAGATGAATGACTGCCTAAGCAAAATGGTCAGCTCTGGGCTGAGCACATCACAGCTGTGCGTATTCCAGGCTCCATAACAGAAGAACATCAAAAGCACAGGCGGCACATCGGCAAGGCACTGTCGAATGGGATGTCAAATTGGAGATTGACATGGTGTTACCATTTGCTGTTATTTGGGATTGGTGTAATGGGATACCAGTATGTTCTGTGTGAGGACAAGATTGAGCCAGAACAATAAGTCTTACTTCATCTCACTAAATTTTTAGGTTACTTTTCTGTCAACATTGCGGCATACCCAGATGGTGCTGCCTGAGGAACATTTGTGTGGTCGGGTGCTTTGCAGCACATTGTTAAATTAAAACATTAGCTGAATTTCCTTTTTAAAAGCTCACTCAAAACTTCATTATTGCTGAAGTGACAACAGGAGTCACAGGACTGAAAAGAATTGTACTCTGCACCTGTCTGACATTATCTTCCATCTAGCTCCTACCTGCTCAGTTGGAATGTGTTCAAGAGAAAAAAAATTAACTAATCATTTAAAGGGCATATCATTTGGTAATGTCTAAATTGCTGCTAGTGCTATTTATAAATAATTCAAAATAAAATGAGAGCCACAGAAAACACAGCTGTAGTTTATTTGCTGTCACCCACCTGCTGGTGAATCTAGCATTGAGCTGCAGCAGCTGCTTATCAGCTTCGAACAAAAAAGAGTCCATTATTATTGTTATTATTGTCATACTAAAACTCTCACCTGGATACCTGCAACTTGAAATACCTGGTTCTTGGTAAATTTTTGTCAACTGGCACACCAGAATTTTCTCTACTGCCAGTCAGGACATTCATCTACAGTCTGACGCAAACCTCCTTGGCATTACATGTCCTTCAGAGACAGCCTAAGGTAAGCAAGAAAGCTGCTGACTGTGCATGCAGTTATTTTTGCAGAAAATATTAGGGATGAAAATTCTTTAAGTTCCACATGAATAGAGTATTCTTGTATTTGTGTGTCATTGTATTTGCCATTCTCTGAAAGACAAGCTTCTGAAGATAATATATTGAACCTTATTATCTGCCTATCCCAATTGATACAAATGTCATGCCCCCTGCTAATTAAACGTCAAATACTCTCCCCAGTATCCCACCCATTTGTACTCACTGAGGATTTGACTGTGAAATACTCCTGAAAATATGATTTCTCCTCACATTTCTGATCGGTATGGATTTGCAACACAGCTAAATAACCAGATGGATTTTTTCTCTGCCCTGTGAAATTTCTCTTTTTTAACTGTGAACCCTGAATATCTGCTTGATATCCATGTAAACTAGCCTCAGGATGTATGATGACTTTCTTGGCTCTGTAGCTAGTCACTATAAAAAGAACATTCTTTGGTCCTATGGGACTTCCTAACCATATGTGCAGAATTAAAAAAAAAAAAAATTCTGCTTATCAACACAAAATAAAATGTTGTGAAATAGTATCTTGTCCAAAAGTAAGAATATGTAAGTGAGAAAGGAACTACCGATGCAACTCTAACACCTGTCATAAGGGGGTAGAAAGCCTTAATAGCTAGGTCAACTGCATTGATCGTCAAAGATGACAGTTTTCTGTACATCAAATCCACACTCCAATGCCAGCAGTCTAAAACACATCTAATCTATAAGCCATTCCTGCTGGCCTCTCTATGTTCTTTCTCATGCAACTTCCTTTTCCTCAAACACAAGGGTTAGCTCAATTATTTACTTTGGCTACTTGATTTTAATTGGCTGCATACACAAAGTTGCAAAGCAGTGGTTAAATGAGTAGTGCACTTTCCCTGGGCTCAACTGTTAAAGAAGGAAAATGGGAAAGGAAGGCTCTGCCATGATGTGGGGAGAGCTGTGTTGGAAACAGTCATGGGTTGGGTATAAAGACGAACAAGTGTTAGTTTTAAAAATAAAATGTTCCGAGGAACAGCATCCGAGAGCTGGGGAAGGAATTTGATTTTCCCTTGGTTTTGTCCAAGAAATTAAGGGACTAGGGGGAGGGGAGCTGCAAAAAAGCACACAAAGTGGTTTCCTATTTGAATGGGAGTGAAGTCTGCCAATGGGTGGCAAAAGTTCGCTTTTTACTCTGCTTATGGAATCTATCTTGCTAATAGACCAAACAGAACAAACAGACTCTTTCTTCATACAAATATGAAATGTTTGGAAGAGCTGGGGTGGAGGAGAGCCAGGCAAAAGGGGAGAAGCGAATCAAAGCCTTAGATGCTTTTAAAGTCTTCTCTATTTATAATTGCATCCAATTCAACTGAAATATTTGGCAAAAATGCACATAATCTTTAAGAGGAAAAAGTGCATCTTTGTAAGAAGTGTTTTCCCCTAGAAATCCTAGCAATATTACTTGTAAGTCTTTTAAAATACAAAAGCTTCAATTACTGTGCTAGCAGACCCTGCCAGCATTATGAAATCAAAGCTGACTTGGAACAGTAAAATATAGGTTACAGAATGCACAGCAGGGTTTCCTGGTTTAGATCTATAGCTTCCAAACTAGGGACTAACTTGCAATTATTTGACAGATCTCTGGAAGATATCCTCTTCCTCCAGCATCAGAGAGGGGAGAGTGTTCGCTTAATGTTTCAGGGTCCTGACTCCAAATTTTTTACTTCTCTCTCCTATGAGCAATTATTATCTCAGGAGTCACTGATTTCCCCCAACTGCTCACGTTAATAGACTCAAATGCTAGGGCCTAAATCCAACAAAAGTCACTTCCAATTGTGCGTGATTAAAAGGTAAAACTTCAAGCAGGATGTTCGGAATGAGAGAATGAAATTGGTTAAATCGCTTATACTGCTAAAACGGTAGCCAAGAAAAATTAGGATCTTATTCCCTCAAGTATTATCAGGTCTTTTGTACTGACATTAGGCACTTTTTCAGTTGATTTCAGGATACTTTTTTTATATGAAGTCATAGTATTTTACTACAACCGTTCCTAGTTATTAGGTGAGTTTTGATCCATTTCCTCACATCTTCCTGCTTGGCATTGTACATGCCTTCTTTATTTCAAAGGAAATTTCAAAGACAATACTCCCTTCCAAAGGAATGGGAAGGCAGCAGACTTTGGACAGTTCCCTAGAGATCAGAGAGGGGAAAAAATACCTTGTTCGGTGGGATTTGCATAGTGATCAGTGATAGGACTACTGCATCGTGTTTATCAGGCTGACTGCTTGGGGAAACAGGGAGGGAGGGATCAAAGAATGGAGCTACAGGGAGTCCAAACAGGGCAGTGCAAAACATGCCTGTGAATTTCCCCAGAAGTAGTCAAATGGCTGTTTTACTAGAGCTCTGTATGCAGCATCATGATACAGAGGCACAGTAAGAGGAATGATGAAGAGGGAGACAGCAAAAAGAAGGCAGTTTCAGTCCCCACAAATTACCAGGTGGTAACTTTGTCAGATAGGCTAGTGCTCTTAACATTCAGCTTTAAATACAGAACTCTGTGTTGCTGTGTTTTTTTCTTTGGAAAAGTTCCTCATTTTGCAGACTTTCAACAAATCACAGGACTTTCTTGTAGCAAAAAACCAGTGCTGTTTCTGTACTGTATTCATTCTTGTGGTTGTAAAAGTGAAAGATTCATGCTGTGCTACCTTTTCTTGTGCCCAAACTTTATTAGTGCTCTCATCATATAAACAAGATAACAAAACGCCTATGGCAGCACAGAGCAGCACCATTAACACAGCACCACAAGCCCTTTGCATTGTGTGATTCAGCCTGGGAATTCTGATGATCTGAACTGTCAGATGTGAACCCCTCCTACATTGTTAGGGGTGGAAGTTTGCATAATTAAAAAGCAATTATTCCTTCATATGCAATAAGACTGTATGTCAAATATTTAAAAGTATTTCTTTGCCTTTGGAGCTGAAGTGCTATTCCAAATCATGGAATTTGTATTCCTAAATCATTTTGGAGCTCATGAAAATCTACGCATGCAACTGACGTACTATTTTAGCTGTGAACGTCTTTAACATACACTTTTCCTAAAAAAATTCTAATATTTATTTTGTAACCTACATTTCTGCTATTTCCATTCATAATAATATCAGCAATATTCCATCTAAAGTTCTGAAAACAGTCTGCAGTATTCAGTTCCTGCTTCTGCCCCTCTCGCTCTCTTCTGATGGAAATGAATATCCTGATGTTTCATTTTCATGACAAAGACCATAGCAGAAAATAATACAGACCAAGTCTTCTCCTGACATTGACTGAGGTAAGTAAGGAGAATAGGATGAAAATAACACATTCCTCACTCACATTTTGGCATTGTTATCAACAGGAATCTATAGATACCAGTTACAGCAGTGATATTGGTATGCATCATGTTCAGCATTGCAAGTGTTGCATGAGTTATGTTTTAACAGTCTTTTTCATATTTGCAGTAGACATGTATTTCAAGCATGATCAAAAGCGTTCTTCTGCAGAGAACAATGAAATATGATTACATTTGTCATAACTGCAAATTTAAGGAAGATTATTTGTGACTGTATTTTTTATAATTTGGAGAGCAACTGGTGTAAGTCTCAGAGCAGTTGCAGTCTGGCTTTCATGGGTGTGGAGAGCCAAGCTCAACCTTGGTCTTTCCCTCTGTCATGCTGGTAGTGATCACTGCAGGGTCAGAGAAAAACAAATGATTAAGAAGATA
>VYZW01009479.1:4233-17785 GCA_013401315.1 Balaeniceps rex | reverse complement strand
ACATGGCTGAATGATATGAAGATGTGACAGTGTATAAAGGCATCAGTGGAGGCTACATCATTTGAATTATTAAAATAAACATTTATCCCTCATGTCAATTTGCTACCCCTTCTCCAACTTGGGATCTTCATATATGTGTGTGTGTGTGTAAAGATATATTTATTCACTTTTTTTTCTGTCACATATGATAGCATCTCACTTCCTTTGTTCTTTAACAAGGAAGGTAGACTGTTAAAATGAGTAGCTCTTGATGAAAGAACTTTTTCCATTCAAATCACAAGAGCATTGTTCTTTTTCTCATCCCATTGCTTGGGAAAACACCAAATAATAGACGTTACCATATTCAGAAAATCAATGTGTCCATGACAGACAAAGAAAGAGAAGTGCAGTATAGTCTCTATCATTGAGCAGTCATAGACAGGTTTATTAACAGAGGTGCTGCTGAATTGCCCAGATTTCCCCCTGCTTAAGGCAACGTAGGTCAAAATCTGCATCTGAAACTTTATCTCCAATACCAAAGTAAGTAAGAATGTGGCCTCAGGAAATGGAATGGGAGCTGCACCTTTGCTTTTGAAGTGACTGGGAGTTGATCTCAGCAATACAATATCTTCCATTCAGGAGAGGGGAATAGAAGGAGAGTGAGAGGAAAAAAAATATTTCTGGGAAAACCTTCTAGCTGTCTCTTTCAAATGCCATAACTTCTTCAGCTTTGCAAATGGCCATACTGTGTTGTTGGGATCAACTCCCTGTCACCTGGAAAACAAAGTCTGACTAGACGGTATCTTCATGAATTTCTGTGGGATTTCTGGATGTGCACCACTGGGCTGGAGCTATACAGTGCTTGCTTGTGGCCTGCCCTAGATAGCTGGGCAGAGTATCCCACACAGGTCCTGTGTGTGCCACAGGCAGAGAGGTTGTACAGAAGCAGAGGTGGGCAATGTGTCACTCCCTTTGGCTTCTGAAGGTGAAATACTGGCATTCAAAAGGGTTTGCATATTACATTGAAGTTTTAAACTGTTCGGATCTGGACACTTAACACTTACTTAAAGTAAGATGCAGTCATTATTTTATTTGCTTCCAGGTAGTTTAGTGCCTAGCTGTGCTTTTAAAAGTGTTCTTTACAAGAAAGACCAGACCTAAACGCAGGTATCTGTACCTTCCTAATTATGAAAATTAAGGCCACAGATTTGAAATGTTTAGCTGGTATTGTTTATTTTCTGAAAAGAAACATCACAACTGCAGTACAAAGAATGTTTCTTCTGTTCATGATGATTCTGAGAATAGAAAGGAAAATTTACATCTGTGTGTTTGATATTTCCTGATTTTAAGGGAAAATTTTTGATACAGAATTTTAGGTTAAAAACGTTGCTTCTGGGAGCCCCAGTGTACATTGAAAATCGAGCTGTTGACCTAAATAAGAAATTAACATGATTTTATTTTGTTCAGGGTCATTTGTAGATCAGGTGAAATGTTTATTTCCCCAAAGCTGGTAAGCTTTAATTTCTGCTAATGTTTTAATTTTTGCTAAAGTCTAGTATGTCAAGTTGTTGCGCCTGGTAATTCAATATATTGGTTTCACAAATGTTAATGTATTCTTAATCATGTGTTCTTGTGCCCAGGTCTACCAGTCAACCTACCAGTCTATTCCAATCTAATGTTATCTCAAAGGTATAAAAAAAGGAAACCTCCATCAAGCATTTTGCATTGATTTTTACAAAAGCTGTCAAAATATGTCACAATGTTATTCACATCAGCATTTCTCAGAGGCTTTGAGTGTTTACATATTAAAAAAATCCTTCTTTATGATACTGGAGACATCTGTCCAGTCAGTGTTTTCAATTTTGTCTTCATTTTAAATTGTTTTAGAGTAACTTTTGCTCTTATGTTCTGATTCTGCTCTCTCACTTAACCTGTTGTTACATTAGTGTAAGTCTGCCTATTGCTGTGACTGGGTTTATGAAAGGTGGGTCCTGCTTGACTCACCTGATCTCCTTCTATGACAAGGTGACCCGCTTAGTGGATGAGGGGAAAGGCTGTGGAATTTGTTTACCTGGAATTTAGCAAAGCCTTTGACACCATTTCCCACAGCATTCTTCTGGAGAAACTAGCTGCTCATGGCTTGGACGGGTGTACTTTTCTATGGGTAAAAAAACGGCTGGATGCCTGGGCCCAAAGGGTGGTGGTGAATGGAATTAAATCCAGTTGGCGGCTGGTCACAAGTGATGTTCCCCAGGGCTCAGTAATGGGGCTGGTTANTCGTCCCCCTGTACTTGGCACTGGTGAGGCCACACCTGGAATACTGTGTTCAGTTTTGGGCCCCTCACTACAAGAAAGACATTGAGGTGCTGGAGCATGTCCAAAGAAGGGCAACGAAGCTAGTGAAGGGTCTAGAGCACAAGTCTCTAGACAAGGAGAGGAGGTCTCTCTCCTCACAAGTATGAGGAGCGGCTGAGGGAACTGGGGTTGTTTAGCCTGGAGAAAAGGAGGCTGAGGGGAGACCTTGTCACTCTCTACAACTACCTGGAAGGAGGTTGTAGTGAGGTGAGTGTCAGTCTCTTCCCAGTAACAAGTGATAGGACAAGAGGAAATGGCCTCAAGTTGCACCAGGGGAGGTTTAGATTGGATATTAGGAAAAATTTCTTCATGGAAAGGGTTGTCAAGCACTGGAACAGGCTGCCCAGGGAAGTGGTTGAGTCCCCATCCCTGGAGGTATTTCAAAGACATGTAGATGTAGCACTTAGGGACATGGTTTGGTGGTAGACTTGGCAGTGTTAGGTTTGCGGTTGGACTTGGTGATCTTAAAGGTCTTTTCCAACACAAATGATTCTATGATTCTATGATTTGAAAAATATAATACTTTGGAAAATCAGGCTCTTGATTTTAGCTGAACTCAAAATGATGTAAGTGCAGGTGTTCTTTATTTAATTTCTAATTAATCTGTTCTGGTCCAGCTCCCAGTTCAGCATGTGGAAATGTGTTGTGTCTGATTCTCTTTTCACCTTGAAAAGGTTAGGATTTTTAGAATTCCAGATTATTTGTGATATTTTTTAAAGACTTCTCATAAAATTTACAGGGCATCCACATATTCTCTATTATTAATCATCCACAGTTCTTAATGCCCGTAGCCATAGTGCTTCAGCATTGATGCTCCATCACAGATTTCAATATTCCAAAGCACCAAACAGTAAAAATCTTATAGATTTTATACATTACTATCATTATTATGCAGATTACTGCTTCCAGCACATAATAGTTTCTTCAAATGTCCTTGGGGGCTTGTGACTACTATTGAGCACCTTGCTAAACCTTAACACAATGAAACATTTTGTCACAGCATCACATTCTGGGTGAAGGAGCCATTGACACCATAAGGTGTCGATAATGGTCCTAAAAAGTAAGAGGAAGTTATGCCACTTGATGGCAAGGTGACTAGTCGGTCGTGTGCTCTCTCTGGAGAATCATGAAGCTGTATCTGCACTTCAGTGATGGGTTTTGGCCCAGGGCTCTCTGGGAAGGTCAGAACAGCAGGATCTGCACACCTTGCTCCAACTGTGCAATATTTCCCTTGAAACTATGCAAAGATTTATCTCACTGTCCTGTCCTCCAAACCTCCGAAGCAGCAAGTTCAAATTCCCTATGGTCCTACTTGCATTTTTCAGTGCCCTTTTTTGATTGCACACAGTTTGTTCCCTTTCTTCTCTACATTTTGTCTCTACTTTACTGTGTACGAAGGTATAGATGTATGATATTCTAACCAAACAGAAAACTATTGGAGGTGGGGAGGTTTGTGGGAGGACAGGACTTTGTAGATTGACAAAAAAAATATTCCTGTAAAGATTGATTAGGCCATCTTTAAATTCACTTGACTGATCTCTAGGCCCTATTTTGACAACTCTGGTTGGTTAGAAAGTAGGATTTAGCTGATGATTTAATTTAGTTAAACTTCACCAACTGGTGAAATTCCTGATTCAAAGGAAATTGATTCATAATCATTAAAAACTTCCTTAGAACTTGCTGGATATCTTTCCAGATAGAGTTTAAGATGTCTTATTCATCAAATAGCAAAAATCCAAATTACTGGAAACTCAGGTGCTAATTAATCCAAGAAAATAAAAATAATTATCTTTGTGGCATCTCACATAGATGTAAATTTCAGAAAGATAAATTTATACTTCTTTACACTGGATCGTGTATATCACTCACAGAACACGTTTAAACCCATGCCTATTAGGAGAAAGAGCAAGGTGGCTTACATTGTATTTGATGACCACGGTAGTTTTTGCATGCTGTGGAAGCAAAGAAAGATTCCCACATGAAAAAAAGCTTTCTGGTTCAGGAGGACATCATGGATACTGACCAGAATGCAGGGAAAAACAAGCATTAATAGAAATTAGAAGTCAGTAAAAAAGCAAGGGTTTTTAAAACTCTGAGAGTTTTAAAGAATGGTACGTTATTTTCATGTTTGTTATTTTTTTCGTCTTTGATATTCATTTACTTCATGTCTTCAGGGTTACTGCATGTCTTCAAGGTTTTTATCACAAGGGTTAGAAATCTACTTTTCTTTATCTTTGTAAACAGAAAATGAGCTGCTCAAGCAAGATCATGATCACAGCACCTGAAGCTTTAAGAAAAATGCTAAAAGTGATAACTTCCAATCATTTGCACAGAAAAATAGCAGAAGTAACACACACCTGGGTAGCATATACCTGTAAATGTAAATATACATGCATGCACACACACATGCAGACACACATATATACGTGCATGTATAAATATACATGGATGGATAAATATAAATATATGTACGTATGTGCACACCCCCCCCAGGTAAATATACCTGAGTGGTACAAGATAGGAACTGTTTATAGCAAGCAGCAAGTGTGTCTGGAAAAGAGCATCTGTGAGATGAAAAACACACACTCCAGTTTAGAGACAGTAATTATTTACAGATGCCCAATATCTTCCCTATCCACTCAGATTTAGATATTTATGTGTTTCTATTAATTGTGTGCTTTTTAACAGAGAAAAAGGAGCAAACCTGTGACAAAGCTACGTGACCTTTTAAAAGCACATATATCACTGGCACAAAGGGAAAAAAACCAGTGTCTTCTAATTAGTACTTCTGTGTTTCAGCATTCTTGGATTTCTTGTCTGTGAAATCCTAAATAGTGGAAGCACCATAAAGTGTGTTTGGAGGAAGCGGTGGGAGAAAAGTAAAATGGAAGGTAAAGGAGCAAAAGGCACTGAGTGATCAGAAGACAGTTTATGCCTTTGAGTCCTGGCAATAAAGTGAGAATGCCCTCTCTGAGTTGGCTTTTTGCCAAGTCCTACAGAGGTTTTAAAGTTGTCACACTTAAAATAAGTAGCAATATAAGAAGGTTTTAGCATTCATCATGAAGTTTCACCTGTCATTTGCTCAGCCTGTCTGTAATATAAGGCACCTGTTTGTTAAAAATTTGGATCTGGGCATAATTCAGTGGGCTCAGGTGAAATGTTGCTGGGTTTGATGATTCCCCAGTGGAAGGCTATAATGCCAAGAGATAGTTCTCCTGAGTTCTGAGTTTTTTGATGAGAGTAGTAGCTGATAAAAATAGCCAAGCACAAGTAAGAGTCCAATAAAAAATAAAAGTGCTTTTCTTGTGACTGCTTCTGAAATACTGGGCAGCATTCAGCAGTATGTTAACTAGAAAGATATTGATCAATTAGAGAGAATTTAGCCAAGAACAACAAATTAATTACCAGAGGACGATGAGGATTTAGGAGATGGATTAAAGGTACTAAATTAGGTGTGTGATGACTAAGCAAAGCAAGGAAAGGTGTTCAGATAAACGTCTCAAATTTGCTCATGTTCAGTGTCTGAGGTGGTGCTATGTGGTTCATATGACAGAGAATGTATATCAGGTCAAAAAGATGTCACATTTGCTTATGGGAGAAAGATGAGCCATGGATGTTCCAGGAGGAGCAGGGGAACATAGCTGCTAGCAGGATTGAGGCAGCTGGGCAGCCTTTGCAGCTGAATGGCAGGCAGCTAGCTGCAGCTCTCTGCTCCTGCCTCCCTCCTGCTCTGGGATGCCGTGCGGCAGAGGCATCTGCTCAGAGATTCATATAGGGTCCTGATGCTGCACTGCAAATGGCCCCACAGTAAGGTCTTAGCCATATGGGAGTGTGAAGGGGGGCAGCAGGTATGAGTCTTATGCAGAGTATGTAAGATTTGATGGGAGAGAAAAGTGTGAAGGTCGCTGGCTGTAGGCAAAGAGAAGAGTAAGGGAAGATATAGCTAAGAATGAAATAAAGAAATTAAAAAATTAGGCTATCAAAGAACCAAACCACAACAAAAAGCCCAAAAGTGACTTCTGCTGAGGAATTTTCTCCTGAGAGGATCTGGAGGATGATTTACCACTGGTATTTTTAACATTATTCTGTTTGAAACTCTAGAAAGTGTGCTTTTGGGACTAAGCCTCCCTTAGTAGAGAAATGGGCTTCATGATCAATGAATCTTCTCTGATTTTAATGTCTGCAATTTTCTGAGTATATTCTAAACAATGTTCATATTTCTGCCCTGGAAGGTGCTGCTGCTGAGCAAGAAGAATCTGTGTACTGTTCCCATGAAAACAGTGGAGTGTAATGAAAAAGAGCTTGTGAGTGATAATTAAAGTTATTAGCTAATAGACTAATAATATTTTTCTCATTATGTGGGGTGGGGAGGAGGAGGAAGAAGGCAGGCAGCCAGGCCCCATGCCAGAAGCTCTGAGTCACAGTTAAAAGTTATGCTGCAATCTTGCAGCATTTCCCTTTTATGGTGCCTGCCAGTTGTGTCCCCAGTAAGATCATGTGAAGGTAACACTGCCATTTCTTCCCTGTTGCACTGTATCTCCTCTTCTGTGCACACAGAGAGTGAGCAGGCACAACCCCTCTATACTTAAACTCTCAGCTATTAACCCTGTGTGATTTTTCTTCCTACCTTATCCCAGAGAAGTCACAGAACTCTCTCTGCTTTTGCAAGTGAGAGACAAGTCACAAACACGAATTACAGCCTTAGGCATGCCCCTTCTTCCCACAAGCCAGGAGGGAGCTGTTGTAGGAGATGGAAGATAACCAAGCTCTTCAGCATTCAGAGGCTGAAGGCTTGCTATGAAACTCCTTCATGGGCCTAGCTCACATCTCCTGCGTGGATGCTGGCTCTGCAGGGAGAGGGAAATCACTGGTTTGGGCTCTGCCCTTGAGTCCTTTTCTCTGCACTCATACACAGCCCAGGAAGAGTCTGGCACTATGAGGATTCTCTGCTTAATTGCTGTTTCCCAAGTCTGATGCAGACAAAATTTTCTTTCTGCTCTTCTCAAGCTTCTCTGTATTTTTTTGGTTGTTTGCCATCACATTTTCCATTTTTTCCTGTTACTCATCCTCCAAAAAAGATCACATTGATTTTCAACCATGGTGCATACATATATGCATGTATAACAGTTAAAAGAAGAATAACATGAAATGTGGCAACCGTGTAGTCTTAGTGATGGTGATTGTGGGACTGAGGAGGCAGTAATAAGTTGTGACCAATTCTTATGATCAGAAGATGACCAGGGAATGTATGTGTCTAGTTTGCTGTAACAGCTCAAGCTGGCACTGATGTTACAGCATGAATTGTAGTGGCAACACTGACATTGGATTCTTGGAACCATTACTAGTACAAGTATCCATCTCTTTCGCACGTTTTGGCTTTCTCGGTTGTCTACTTTTTAAACCACACGGACAGAATAAAAAAAGAGGGAGTTCTTGTTTTATACTTATGAATATTATAAGTTCGGTAATGCTTATCTTGCTTATTAAACTCTTGAAGTGTTTTTCAAGTAGGCAAGAGTAATGTTTTGTGGATCAACTGGTGCAGATTTAGAGAGCTCCCAATAGCCTCCAGGGTGAATCTAGATGCCAATAACAAAAAAAGACTCACTAACTTTGAATAAAAATCTTTCTGTCAGCTTGAATGATAGGTGATGCATAGCTAATCATAACTGTGCCAGCAAATCTGTCAGCTCTGTTTTATCTAGAAAGTACTGTCTTTTGCTCATAAAGGTTAAACTGCCACTGTGCTTTCTTCAAATCTCTGTTCTCCACAGCCGTGCTAGAAGTTAAAATCCAGCTGCCTGTGTGGTTTAACAGTTTAATAGATTATATATATGTAAAAAAAAAATATATATTTTCCTTCTGGGGCTTGCAAACTGAAATAGCCTAAAAAATTTAATTTGCCCTTCTAGGGTTTCTCTAGTAGTTCTGTGTTGTTTCTGACTCCAGTTCACCCAGAGGTGCCTCAAAACTTTATCACAAAAATTCAGTAGGTTCATATATAAACTTGGGGTTAAGACCCAGGAGATCACAATGGACATGGCAGTAAGCGTTTGTTCAGTTTCATGGAATTGTGTTATAATACCAAAGAAATCCAATCTCTGAATTGAATTTAACTTCTGCTCTATAAAAATAATTCTATACCTGCCAAGAGCTGCAACAGTGTGATAATGTCCCAACGACATGGGTTGCCACATGATTTATTTTCTAGTAGTTAAAATTCTAGGGTCATTAAGTGGGAAAGCAAAAGGAGAGATGTTTTAACTGTAATTGTTTTAGCATTATTTTTCCCATGTAACCAACACAGCAAAAGTTTGTCTGCTTGACTGTTCACATTTCTCTTGTCATGAAGGGGTCTTTAATTTAATAAGGGAATATTATTTACCCTATAAATTCAATGTAGACAATAGAATTGAGTTTATTACATGAAACTGAGCAGCAAATAACTTTTAATGTGTTTTCAGTAACTTTCATCAGTAACACTAGCATATGGTGTTTTCTTACCAGAAGTGAATTGTGAAATCTTTCTTCTAGTCAAAATATAGGTGTTAAAACCATGAATGAGAAGAACTTAGGAAAAATAATCATATTAAAAATGGTTCTTCTAACCTAGACAAAGTGTAGCGAGATGCATTACCCACAAACCTCCTGAAAATAAAGAAAAGCACAGTTTGAAAACTCTGTATTTTGAAAATAATATTTTTGTTCCTCGTGTAATTAAGACAGACATTAATCTGGTATATAGCACATTGTTCCTCATCATCTCTTAATGTTATCATCTGCCATATAAAAAGAAAGGCTTTATAGCACAACTTTGTTAAAATCAGAAAGAAAACCTAAAGCTTTTGCATGTAGAATGTGCTACGCAATTTTAGTTGTAATTTTAATTGCTTGTGTCAATAAGCCATTTATCAACTCTACTCTAATGTACTTAGTAGCTTTGCAGTCATGGAGTAGCAGTGCAAAGGGTTCAATAAAAGTGGGGAAAATAAAGGGAGCTACTGATGGCAGATGCTTTGAGCTACAGTAAAATTGGAGGACACTAATATCCCATCAATACTTCTTTTTAGGCTTTTGTCCTAATTGAATTTTGTCCTCATTCATAAACATGATCCCTGCATTCATTTTTTTTAAGCACATAAAAATGGACAATCTTTCAAAGTGGACTGGAAGATTGTATTTTTTTCTCCCTTGTTTTTCCTAACACAGTTATAGTCATTATTAGAGCTCTCTTGCCAAGTTTTTATTATATTCAGACAACTGGACTTGGATTCATTTTCCCCACAAGGCAGTCTGCTGTGCTGTTGGCCAAGCAATCAGGTCACCTTTTAAAACTACCAATGTAGTGTTTGATTGGCAGATATGTGTATTAAAAATATTGTTCTCTTTATGGCTTTTACTTTCCGCTGTGCTCTAGTATCTTTCTTCTCTGGCTAGTTTATTAACTGTGGGAGTGTATGTACGTGAAAATAATACTGTCCCTGATCCCTTGCCCTACTTGTAGTATTCTTCACTAAGGTCTCTTTTTCAGAGCCAGTTGTATACGGAACTTTAAACGCTGCCTTTCCAGCTCTTTTCAGTTGTATGAAGCTGGTCTGTTACCCTTCCAGCTCAATTCATAGCCTCCCCGCCTGTGAGCCAGGGCTCTGTCAGTTCAGTTTCCATCCTTGGCCTCGCACCCTCGCCCACCACTGACATAACAGAGAGATAGCAGCCTGGATATTACCTCTTCTGGCCTCTCCTTTAGTAATAGATAGATATAACCGCTGAATGGCAGCCTGCCTCAGGCTGGGCAGCCACAGAATTTTCTCCACATTGCAATATGCGGTTTGCTGAACAAGAAAAAACAGACTTCTGAAATGGCTCTGCAGGTGGTTGTCAGGAGGAGAATATATATCTCCTAATCAGGTCTTAGGCCTGAGTCTTTTCAAGCTATACTTGAGTGCCTGGGATAGTGCTGGGATGGACTTTGATAAAGACAAAGGCAGAGGATAACCTGTAGGTGAACACTGGGACCATAGAGATTATGGTCCCATCGTTTCTTCCTAGCTTCGTATATTTGAAAGTAGAGTAAGACACAGCCCAGGTCAGTTGGTTCTGCTGTTGGTTAATGTCAGCTCTCAGCTACTGCAGTGCAACACTTTCAAGATCATGGGAGTCCCTTGAGGGATCATTCCTAAACATGGAATCTGTCCTAAATACGAAATACAACCGTGAGTTTATTGACCGAGATCAGCACATCATTAAAATAAGCAGTAGGAGAATGGTGCCGGAAGTTGAATTCTTCCCCTTTTTGCCAATGGGTCAACAAACAAGTGACCAGCCAAAATTCCTTCTTAGTTACAAAAGGGAATATAATTTTTAAGGTTTTGATAGCTGCTTCCTCTACCAGTTCAGGGTCCTTCCCTACCTGTGCAATATTCTGGATTTTTGGATCTTAACTTCTGGTGTCTTTTTAGGTTGGTTGCTGATTGTTGCTATAGTTTAGCACTGATGTCCTAGGATAACTTTAGTGCATGTCAGTACACAACCTGAGTAGTTGCCATTTCGTTATTTACTACATGGCAATCAACTGAAGAACAAATCACATCTAGTTTGGAAGGAAAGTTTGAAAAGTCACTTAAAAATTTTGGCAGCTATTTTTTTGAATTTTGCATTCTTTAAATGCTTTTAATGTCAACAACAGAAATATGTAATTAACATTCATTTTTTGTGAGATTTTCATTATGGTGACATGGAGCTGAGCCACAGAACCCTCTGCCCTGTGTCTAGTTTGACAAAATATGATCGAAAATAAAACTCGCAATTCTGCATGCTCATTAAAATGGTCCTTGTCCTAATAATCTAAAAAAAAGTCAGAGAAATTATTGCTTAGTGCTTTCCCTTACACTTGCAAAGAAGATCTAAAGAAGGGACTCTTTGTCATGTGAATAAAAAGATCTTCTCCCCATTTTCTTTAAAGGCTTTAATTTTCTCATTATCAGAACAGCTTACTTCATATCTTCTTCCCATTATCAAGGCTTCAGGATACAGAGTAGCAGCAATTTAAAATCACCCTTTTACTTCTGTACCTACTAACAGAGAGATGCAGGCAATCTTCTGGTGCACAGATTCACCTTCTCTTACTACTTTTTGTTGTGACTCATCCACTGCCCCTTGAAAATTAAGGTTCTCTTCATTCAACTGGAGAATGCATTATTTTCCTATTTTCAGCTTTCTTANCAATTCTGCATGCTCATTAAAATGGTCCTTGTCCTAATAATCTAGATAAAAGTCAGAGAAATTATTGCTTAGTGCTTTCCCTTACACTTGCAAAGAAGATCTAAAGAAGGGACTCTTTGTCATGTGAATAAAAAGATCTTCTCCCCATTTTCTTTAAAGGCTTTAATTTTCTCATTATCAGAACAGCTTACTTCATATCTTCTTCCCATTATCAAGGCTTCAGGATACAGAGTAGCAGCAATTTAAAATCACCCTTTTACTTCTGTACCTACTAACAGAGAGATGCAGGCAATCTTCTGGTGCACAGATTCACCTTCTCTTACTACTTTTTGTTGTGACTCATCCACTGCCCCTTGAAAATTAAGGTTCTCTTCATTCAACTGGAGAATGCATTATTTTCCTATTTTCAGCTTTCTTAGAATCAGTATATTTTGAAGAAATCAGGATATTTTGTATTAAATATAATGACTAGCATCTAAACCAGAAAAAAAAAATTACTGTCTGATGTTTGAATTTATTTCTATGGCAAAAGGTAAAATAGGGAATAATAACGAGTAACAACAGTAACAAAGTTACGTATTTGATCCACTTACTCCTTCCAATACTGGAAGTTCCTTTCTGCATAGGACTTTCAGATCTCAGTTTTATCTAATGGAAGCATCTCACTACACCACAGGGTTAGACCCTCTAAACGATATTTGACATTTATAAATGTCTTGAAACTAAAAGGGAATAGGAAACATCTCTTTTGATATGATTTAGGCTTCAATGTAAATAATGTCTCGTCTAGTTAGAAGCGACATTGTTTAATAGACCTTTTCCAAATGCACTGTGTCTGGCTGGGATGGAGTTAACGTTCCTCATTGCGGCCTGCAAGGTGCTGTGCTTTGGATTTGTGGCCAGAGCAGTGTCGATAACACAGCAAAGCTTCGGCTACTGCTGAATAGTGCTTGCACAACATCAAGACTCGCTCTCTGTTTCACACTCTGCCCTTCTCCCTCTGCCCACGTTCAATGAGTAGGCTGGGGGTGGACAAGGGGTTGGGAGGGGACATAGCTGGGACAGCTGGCCCAAATTGACCAAAGGGATATTCATGCTCAGCAATAAAAGCTCAAGGAAAGGATGAGGAAGGGGGGACATTTGTCGTTATGGTGTTCTTCTTCCCAAGCACCTCTTAGGTGTGCTGAGTCCCTGCGTTCCAGAAAGTGGCTAAACACCTTCCTGCCAATGGGAAGTATTACATGAAATCGTCTTTTTACTTTGCTTGTGCACGCAGCTTTTGCTTTCCTTATTAAACAGTCATTATCTTGATCCAAAAGTCTTCTCACCTTCCTTCTATATTCTCCCCATCCCACCAGAGAGGGTATTGAGCAAGTGGGTGGGTGAGCATTCGGCTGTTAGCCAAGACTAATCCACCACATCAAGTGTTACTGCTAGAATCAGTTTCAGAAATTTCTGAATGTATATGTTCAAGAAACAACTCTACAGTCTGATTTCTTTTTTTTTTCTTTTTTTCTGACCCATGTGTGGAAGTTCTATGATTCAGTGATTGACCCCGTACCTACTGTTATCTCTCTGGTCTTAGGTTTCCGGTGTGTGTCGGAGTCCTTGGATAAATATTTGCAATCCAGATATAACAGAATTCTGGAACAGTAACTCCAGCAATATTTTTAAGGCAAAGACATATGTTTTGCTGATCAGTAGAAAGAGCCTAATAGCAACTGCTGGATCACTTTCAGTTAGCTGGAGTGCTTGGTATTTCTGGCTAAAGATGACATTAATGACAGAAGGGTACATTTTAAATTATGCTTAAGTGATTGTGACTCCTAGGTCTTTCTGAGAGACTGAGACTTAACTTTAACTCCCCAAATCACTAACCAAAAATACATTTAGGCTCCTTGGTAACTTGCACATTTTTGAAAATATACTTTGCAAAAAGTATATTCAGACTTTTTGCAAATGTATCTGGCCCCCTTGCAAAAGTAATTTACAAGAG
>VYZW01009478.1:241278-261088 GCA_013401315.1 Balaeniceps rex | reverse complement strand
TGAATGTATATTATGTTTTAAAGTTTTCATCGGTGGAAATCTATCATAGTAACTTGCCGAATTTTGAGGAATTTGGTGTCACAACTGTGTGTGGGGGGACACAGACATTTGTGTAGGTCAGCCAGAAACCTGCAGGTCTTTTGATGGTTAATATCTGATGTGTCACATCAGAGATGGAAGGGAAAGGCTAATTATGACCTACTAGCCACTCATCTGTTCTCATCTATGATTGTGCTCAGAGACTGATACACATCTGATGTGTTGAGTGTCATTCACAGAGGCTGGTTGCCACGCTGAATTTCTTTCCAGCGGTTGACTTGCGGTGAGGTCCCTGGAGTTCCTCCTTGAGTCGGGCCTTCTTTAAGTATAGAAAGCTACAAATGACGCTGAAAGGCTGGAGCACCATTGAAATGAAGTCACTTAGTCTGTAATTGTAGCAGTGGCCAAGGCTGAAAGCCGGGAAATAAAACATACTGAGCCATAGGTTTTAGAAACAGCCTCATGTCTCTTTCGTTGATATGTTTACTATAAATACTAATGCATGCTATGACAATAAGCGCAGGCGAGCACTTTCCATATATTATAGTTTTATTTCTGTTCCTTAATAGAGTGATTATTAATTATGACTTACTGTTGATGCAGTCGTTGAATGATTCAGTAATGTGAGGGCACTATAGCACAATGAAGAATCACACCAATGTTATTTGCCAGCGCACTTCTCTATAAACACATAAAACTTTCATATTAAAAAAAAAAACCAAACAGGTTTAAGGATTAAATCACAGCAATGCTTTTCCTTCTCCCTTTCCTTGCTTCAAGCACTGGCTGCTTTTCCTCTGCTTTTCTTCCTCTACTCATGCTTCCAGTAGCCCATTTCCTCTCTTCCCAATTTNACATGTGACTCTTAAGAACCACACCTGCATTAGAGAAATGTTACAAGTTGAAGGCAAGAGGCATGAATCGTGACAGATAGGTCCCCTGTAGTTCCTTAAATATTGCTGTTTTAAAACTTTCAAGTAGAGGAACCAAGAAGTTCATCGTTTCTATATCTTTACTACCAGTATTTTCAGTTGCACCTCAAAATGTAGCAGGTTTCCTAATCTAATCCAGTGGAGCAGTGGCTCTGTAACCACAGTCTTTGAGCTGCCAGAGGTCCTCAGGGCCATGGTAAGTGGTTCTCACAGTAGTTTTAAACAGTAAATTTTGACTCAATTTTGCAGTAGTGCTTCTGCATTGTCTTAAGGACTTACTAACATCAGTTCATGAGAAATTAGAAAGGCTGTGAGGTAGAAAGCCAGGGAATTAAAATGGTAGGGAACTAAAATTACTTTTGATAAATATTAAGCATTCCAAACATTGGGTTTTCTTTAGCAAAAGTAACTTCTGAAAATAGAAGGACATATATGACTGGTATTGAATTTCCGTACATAAAGTGTCAAGATTTGAAGAATATTATCTTGTTACTGAGGATGAAATGTTTTGCACGTACTGACTGATGGATCTCTTTTTATTGCAGTTTCTTCTTCGGTGTTGCCGTTACTGAGCCCCACATTTCTCTTTCAGCGACTGTTCAGCATATTGCTCTCCCTGATGTCCACCTACCTGCTCCTCAGCACAGGGTACTTCCTTCTTACTCTATTTAGATTGGTCTTACATATGAAAATCAAGGCCTAAATGTGAAACTGCTGAATGTCATGAACATTTCTGTTAAAGGTGTAACATGTGCTTCCAGCTGTAGTCTCACCATTTATCTCCTTGTTTAGTTTCCTACATAAAATTTCAGGGGAACTTCCATATTCCTCCTTGTATTATAAACACTGTTTTGTTGACATTCCTTTCAGCTAGACCAAGTGGTGGCTGGAAGGGTAGGTATTCAAGCAGTCTTGCACCAAAATAAGAAAGTCTGGTTTAGTTTATGTCTTCTATTGTTTTGGCATGTGCGTTTCTGCTTGTAAACAAAGGGAAATAACTTCTCTCCCAGCTGCTCAGCACTGGTGTCTAGTTACGGCTTAAATGATGTGCGACAGTAAACAGGTAGCCCTAAAATGAGGGAAAATTTTATTCAGAGAGATCTTCATGGAAGTAGTTTTTTTTCAAAGGGATGCTAGTCCCCATAAAGAGTAGGGCTTGCTTCTTTTTGGATAAAAGACAACTCCGCAGAGCTTGTAAATGAAGAAACACTGTGTCAGCCAACCCTTGTTTTTTCCAGACTCAGTAGCTCTTAAGAGCATAATTAATGGGGAGTATAGGAACCATTCTTTCCGCCTCCCCTCCCACTTATCGTCTGGATTTAATTACACTGGAAAACTAAGTGGAATAAAATATCTTGCAGCAGACATTTTGCAATAGCTGCCTCTTGTGGATACTCTTATTTTAGATGAAACATCTCTTTTTTTTTTTAATCTCCTGCCTCCCCTTCCTCCCACTTCCCCATTAAGATTTTGATCCTAATCTTACTCCTGTCTGTGCACATACTCTTACACTCAACCTTCTTAGCCTGTCCTGGCTACTGGATAAAGCATGAATGTTGTTACCTCTGAGGCTGATAACCTCTCTCTTTGTATTTTGGCCCTGCACCAGACCACTTAAACACTAACAGCTCTCTGCTGTCTTCCTACAATGTTCAAATAGACTAACAAATTTTGGAACAATTCTTTTAAAAAGAAAAACCCAAAACAAAACACACCAAACAAACAAACAAAAAAACCCAAAACCCCCAACCAACCAATCATAGCAAAACCAAGGCACTCAGTGCCAAAAGTATCCAGTGGTTTTCTCCTCAGTGCTCTGTTATACCATGTAATGATAACCCAGTGTATGGCCCAGTAATTGCAGCACCTCTCTAGATGCAGTTAAGTGGAATTATTGAAGCCAGCTGAAGAGCATGGTTGCATACAACCAGTTGTCACTGACTCAGTTGTAGACATTCAATTTGTAGGCAAGTGTAGACCATTGTGAGGATTGTAGGTACTTTTGTTACTGACAACCCAACTGTTGCTGTCTTCATGTTTAACTGCTTGTCATTCTGATAATTAAAGCAGAAATGTCTATCCAGAATTTTTTGTTCCGGTTTGAAACTGCTTTGTAGCTACACTAGTGGGGAGGCACGACAGAAACAATACCAAGATTAACTCCAGTGACTTTCTTATTTTTAGACGAATAAGTCTGTGTCCAAGGAGGAAAAAAATAGAAAGGAAAAAAATTTACAATCTTGTCAGTATTAGTGTCACAGTCAGTGTCAGTGTTATAATTTTATCCTGAAGGAAAAAAAAAACAAACCTGAGAGGCACCATGAAGTGCAACTGAGATGTAGAGGGCAAGGAGAAACTAATACCCATGACAGTCTACACCCCTAAGTTATCTGGGGGTTTTTAATCTCTCACGTAAGTATACTCATAGTTTGTTATGTTTGAGTGCTGTAGGAGCCAGAAGTGCTCTTCTGAGATTGGGGGTGTAGCTACAACAGCTTAGCAGCCTTGATTAGAGTGTGACTTGATGCTGCTATTGCAATGAATTGGTATATAGTAAAGAAAAGGACATTTTGCTTCAGTGAAACGTAATGCTCTTTTTATTATACAGGTGCCTCTCTCCTTTGAACTAGACTGAGATCACCAGAATGAGTTTGTGTGATTTAGGTCCTAAAGTGACACAATCTTTAGTTGCTGTCTAAGTTGGACTGTAACCCCTCAGTTCCAAACAGCTCTCGTTACAAAATTTTCCATTTTGCAGAAAATGGGTGCCAAATGTGATTCTTTTTTTCCTATTTCTTTTTAATTTTATTCCAGTTTTGTTAAAATTAATCATGACACAAAGGGCACTCATCCAATGTTGTGGCAGCCATCAAATGAGAAAATGGGTGCAAAACGTGACAAAGCTTGAAGCAGCCTCTGTTTCTCCTACTTTTACCATTTAATTGCTGTATGGCTTTGAACTTCAACCAACCAACTGTGGGTACTCCTCAGAAATGGGGAGAGAAGGGGGAGAATGCCACTATGTCTTTGGTATATCATTTGTGTGAAGAAAAAAGAAAAGAAACATGTCAGTATTTGATGTTAAATAGTTGTTAGTGACTGCACTTACTACGATTATTATGTTACTCTTCAGGTATGAAGCTCTGTTTCCACTGGTGCTGTCTGGTGTGATGTTTCTGTGGATAAATATGGAGCAAGAAGCACTGCAGCACTATGGTCTTTCAGTCAAACCAAAGGTAACAGCTCCAGATAGCTATATCAGGTTAATTATCAGCTTTATCTTTTTTTTTTTCCTTGAGGATATAATAAATATTCTGAGTGGTTTTCATGGAGCAACACTTTGCATTTCTTTACGTTTGGGAAGCCAGTATCAGCTGGTTTATGAAATAGGAATGTGACCTTGTAAGAGAGATTTATAATTTATGTTATTGAAGATATTCCACACCAGAGCCATTTCTAGGAATGCAGGAAATCAGTTTGACTTAGTTGGATGTTCTGTAGGCTACAAAGCTCTGTTTGTCAAGTGTAGTGCTAATTCAGCATAAGGTACAGTAACTCTTTAGAGTAAGTGCAATGTCACTGTACTTTCTTTTTATTCTGATGGCAGTCACGAGTGAGAGGCTGAAAATAAATAATTTGATTTCTGAAATGACCCATAGGAAACACCAGAAATCTTAGTTTGACTTTGTCCTTCCACTCTTTCTTCAAGGATGGAGTTTTATTTCTGATTAGACAGAGAAGGAACCAGAGAATAACTTTGAACTAGCACCTTCTCAGATTTGCCTGGAGAGAGAATTTTGTAATCAATGCAACTTCTTTCCCCTTAAAATTTAGTATATTGTCAGCAATTTTCAAAGTCCATGCTGCTCACACTGCTACTTAGCTTTTAGATTGGGTCATGGGTTTAACAAACTGTGGCTATGTCATTGATTCGGTTAGATCCAAAGTGCCGGTTGCAGAGTTGTCTGGGTGCTCGGAGCCAGGCAGGTGTGCAGCACGGCTCTCCCCGGGTTCTCCCAAATGTGCTGTCCTTGGTGCAGGTCACAGAGAACCTGGGTACAGATGCATGGGAGTGGCCAGAATCACTTGTAAGAGCAGTGGTGGTACACATCTTTCCTTCCTTTTACAGCTCATAATAATTAGGGAGAAGTGCCGGGAGGTGAAATCTGAGCCAGGGCAGTCACCAGAGCGGACTTGACACATACTGTGGTTTTGTGGTTCTCCTGCAAGGGAGACAATTCTAAAACTTGAGAGAGAACAGGCTTTACCAATTCCAGGCTGAATAACAGAAATGAAAACGGGAATTGCTTTTTATTTATGCTACGTATCGTTATGATATCTTGTGTGAGCATGTTTTGTAGCATCTTAAGTGATAGAGAAGGAATCTGGATGTAAAGATGTACACTTAGCATGAGACCATGATTGCAAACGGAGGTTTCTAGCACAGCAGAGTCATCTGTGGGATGTATATTCTCTTCCACATTAGAACCCACTCTACCTTTTGCATCTTGTAACAAGGCATCTATGATGCTTGCCTGTCTGATGGTGGTCTGATGTTCTGTTTGTTTTAAAATAAAATTCTATTAAAGCAGTATTAAACAGTGATGAACACTTTATTAATCAAATGCAAATGAAAAGAACATAGGTAAGCTGTAATTAAGTTTTCTGTTGTCACTCCCTGTATGTCATTTGACTTTTGTTTTCAAGTGAAAGGAACAATAATGCTTACCCCTGCTTCTTGTTTTTAGGTTAGAAAAATCATCTCTAGAATGCCTGTTAATATATGCCACAAAGTAAATCTTTTATTAGAGAATCTAGCTCAGTTCTCTGATGATGTGAGATTATTTTTAATNCCCCCCCCCCCCCCCCCCCCCCCGAAAAGAAGTTCGTTGACCTCTTAAACTCCATGAAGACAATTTCTCTCCAGGTCAAGTGATATTGTGCTGAGAACTGAGTGAAGGAGATGAAGAATATTTTAGTATTCTCACTCACAACATAAGTCAACTGAGGATAATTGCAGTCTTTTATTTCTGTGGGTCTTTATCCACATGCTCGTGAGCAATGGAAGTGCATGTGTGTAGGAGGAATATTTATGATGAAAAAAGATGATGATAAGTCTAAGGCATAGAAGTTCATTTTTAGTGTAGATAACAGCGGAAGCTCCACTGTTCATTTGATCATGTCACTTGTACAATCTTTCTGGCAGATTCATTAAAGTATAATGAAAATATGGGAAAGGTTTGCAGTCCTCATCATAATACTACTCTAATAACAGCTGATAGAGAAGTAGGTTTATTTCTCATTCATTTCAGTAAAAATATGGTTCATCAAAGTACATCAGTTCATATTCAGTATTGATTTCTTCTGATGTCTTTCCAGCTTGCTGTTTTCAACTTCGCCTATGCTACTGATATAACTCAGTTTCGACAGCTCCATCTAGATGATGTCCGCAGGTCTTTCTTCTTTGTATCCTTTTGCCGGTTGCTGCGTTCCAGGGAAAAGATGGGTGTGTTTCAAAAGGCCCCTGCAATCAAAATTCGTAGCCTGGTAGCCACTGGAAACAGAAGCTGGCGAAGATGATTTGACTCATGTTGCTAAAAAGACAATGGTCTTGTACATTAGATTTTTTTATAAAGTAGTAAAATTTCAGTATGAACTGCACTGTTTTGGAATCTGGCTCCTTGGACACTTTGAAAAGTTTCATCTCTTATGACCATTACAGTTGAGGTAAACTTTCATCTAAGGAGTCCTGTTTTCAGTTTGGTTTTGGTTTATTACATTTTGGCTGGAGGGAACTCATTCAACCATCACAAATCAGTTGGAAAAGGTGATATTTAAGTTATTCTCATTTTCTCATTTTTAAGAGTATGTTAGGAAGAGTGTGTTAGGAAGAAAATGTTAGGGGGCAGCCATTGGTCATGACCAGGCAGATGAGATGAGAAGGAAAGTTCCTCCAGACTCTTAGTGAAACATCTTCCCAGAAACTGGCCTAGAATTATTTATATCACACGTGGTTTCTGCTGGTAAAAATGATATGGGTTTGGGAGGGAAGAGCTGTTTGTTCACTAACATAGCAGTTATTTTGCATTACTGTAACTGAAACCACAGCTGATTTTTGTTGTTTTTAATACTGTACAGACTTGATAACGTCGTCACTTTTCTCTCCCATCATGGGACTGCAGTTAAGTGAGAGGTATTTGGCAGCAAGGGTGATGGGTGTGCAAGTGGGAGAGAAATTATGAGCCAGTCTAGAACATACGGATTTCTAGTGCAGATGGGTTATCATAGCTGGAGCTGGACAGGGAGTTGTCTCAATACTGGTTCCTGCAAAAACAGGCTTTATAGTTCATAGAATAACCAAATCTGAGAGGGTGAGTCACAGTCGCAGAGTCTATGCTATTGGAATTTGGGACAACGCTGTTGGATGATGAGAACCTGCAGCAGAGGAAGTGTGACAGATACCTCATTAAGAAGGCAGTTCAGCGCTAAGGAAGGAGGCAAAGCAATTTGCTAGGTGTTGAACATTTGTGTTTGCTTTAGACTATACCTGCAAAGCAGCTATGACACCTTGCAGTAAATTTATTGATTTCATTTGCTATTTTGCTATTTTAACAAAAGATAAGCTAACTTTTAGTAAAGCTGCTGCTGTCTGTCAGATGCTAAAAGTTAGCCAAAACAAAAATCAAACAATCCAATTGTACTTTTTAAAGCTCCAGCATAGTACTACTTTAATCTAACACTTGAATGCAGCACTAGTTTAATCTCATCTTAATCTAAAACATTTGAATGTATTTTGTTCAGCTCCTGAAAAAATACACAATTTGCAGGTCTCCTTTGCAGAAACCAGCTATGATACACACCTCCTCAAAAGATGTTGTGGCTTTTTTAATTTAGATGCTATTTAATGTTTAGAAATAGTGGTATTGGAAGAGAAACGTTTTCTGCTAGAGCAGCCACATTGCAACTACAACCCTGTGAGCTGTGTATCTTAAGATTGTCTCAAGGTTCCTATATAGGGCCCAAAAGTCAGCATGTGCTGAGGGACCTTATAGCCTGATCTTCCAGAAGAAGATTCAGATTGCTTATGCTTAGCATTTTGATTAGACCTATGTGCTACTGGTATTTTTTTGTTTTATTGCAGAACCGTTGTTCTTATAAATCTTAACTGGCAGCTATGCTGTTAGACTGCTGTGTTACTAAACTTGAAATGATGTGATACTCTTGGGAAGCATAATTTCTTTAGTTATGCTGGCCTAATCCTTCCAAAATATTGCGCGCAGAATCCCAATGATTGTGCTGAACAGTTGGTAGTAAATTGTTTATGCAGAAACTTAAATGATCCAGTGCAGGAGCTGTAACAGGAGTGGAAGGACCAGAGGGAGCTCTGGCAACAGCAGCCATTGTCACTGACTAACCCTCTACCTGATGCAAAAAAGCAGTTAAAGACTGTTCTTCTGCTGAAGAGATGTGAGCTATAATGGACCCCAATGAGCTCAGGAGGTAGAAAAATACCTTTCATAGGCTCATATAGCAGCAAGTGTTGTACCTAGATGAAAAGGGTAGGGTTTATTAAAAAAAACAAACAAACAAACAAACACCAAAAAACCCGAAAAAAACCCCAAACCAAAAACAAACTTCCGGCTATACAGGTACTGCCTGAGTCTCCCTCCCTCCTTCAAGTCAGGAAAAAAACTGGGAGTCCCATGTTGCAATGGATAGACTCAGCATAACCTTTGGACAACAAACCTATGGGAGGGATAGCGTAGGAACCTTTAGTCTTGTTTCATAGACAACTACCTCTTCCATGGTCAATTCAGTACACATGCATATGTCATTACTTTCTGCAAAAGCGTGTGTGTTCGAATGCACAGCTGGGATTGTGGTCCAGGGATGTTCCTACCTTGCTAGGTAGGGGCCCAGAAGAAACAAGCTGCAGCTTTCTGGCAGGGGCCTCAAGACAGGCTCTAAAATCTTACTGAGGCAGTCCCTGTCTTTTAAAATCGACATAGTCATGTGTGAAATCTTGGGTAGACAATACTTTGGATTTCTTAATGCAGTATAAAGCTGTAATAGTGGGTCAGTTTCTTGTAGTTTCATGATAGGATTTTGAAAGTAAATTGGAATGAAGGGAGGAAAATGCTGGTTTTGATTTACTGCAGCCATTTCTGTGGGGTATTTTCCTTAAATACATCTAGGTTTTCTTCATAGTGACAGCCTTTTTTGGCACTGGAAACATAGCTTCTGTTAACAGGTAAATTTTATTCATTGATTTGAGACACAGGGTACAAAAAATTCTTCCTGCAGCTGTCATACTAAATATAAATTTGGTTAGCAAAATCAGGGCAGCAGAATTAAAGCAATAGTCAGTGGAATAATGATAACAATTTATTTCATTTCTGCTCTCTGTAACATGTTCCCTAAGAGCCTGAGCTTGTTGATTACAAGGTCGTCTCAATTTCCGTTAGAGGTTATTGGCAGCATGAGCAGAGGGAGCTCGGCTGCTCCCCAACAGCATGGCACCTCGAAAGACACAAGCAGAGTAAAATTGTAGAGAAAGAAAAGTGAGGTAGGCTGTCCTTGCTAATTTAATATTTGAGCAAGAGAAGAGAAAGTTGGAAGCCTTGTTTAAAAATGTATATACATACAGTGTGTTACAGGAGTAACCAAATGCTCTGTTTCTTTAATGGAAAATGCCATTTCAAGGGTATGTTGTAATGTCTTTTTCATGTTTCCCTAGTTTTGATCCTGCTTCTGTCTATTGTTTCTTGACTGTGTTCAGTCCCTTCATGATGGGAAGCTTGCTTTTGCTAAAGGTTAGTAATCTCACCTTAGTGAAATTTTCTCAAAGAACGGTTTAATAAATAATATAATAAATTAATAAATAATGTACATATCATGTACACAGTTGTTACTTTGCAGTTTAAAAAAACATATATATGTATTTGAGATTCATGAGCCTTCTTAATCATGTGTGAAGCTTTCAGCCTTTGTAGTGTTTCTAGAGATGGATCCTTCTGTTTCCCAAAAGACAGAAGCTAAAGTGCATGGAAGTATAATTTAACTGCATTAGATCAGTTTATTGTATTCAAATGGAAATTTTAAGTGTTGAAAAGACTTAAATAATTTAAAAAACTAAAGCTTTCCCTATAGTATAGTATCTACAGAAACATTGAGGATATATTTATTTTATTAGCTCTGTCTACATTACATTAAGCACAGGCTTTGAATATGGTCTGCTGATTAGGTTGTCATTTTACAATGAATAGGGTTTTTTTTATATTTTTTAATAGTCAATCAAAGATTGGATTGCACTTCTTGTTTGCAGGCAAGGTGTGGGAGGTCTTTTCTAATATTTGAGTAAAGGATCTGCCAGAGGAGTAAAGAGGCAAACAGGAAGCGAGACATGGAATTTATGGGTTATTGCTAAAATAAGCAGTATTTCCTGCCTCTGCCTTTCTGCTGCTTCTGTCCCAGAGAAAGTAGACTTAAGTTACAGGTATACTGCGTGTTATACTGCAGGACATAAGTCAATAATGCAAACCTTCTGGATGCAAGAGAACAGGTTTTAGCAATGCATTTACACTACTAACTTAGGGATTACAAGTCAACTTTGGAAAGAGCAAAAGGCAACATTCATGTTTCTAACTCGTTTGTTTTGTTCCTAATTTACTGAACTGCTTACATTTGTTTGACTTGGCTTTGGAGGGGCAGTGTGATCCTTGCCTTACTGAATACATTCTATATTCAGATTTTTTTGTGGTAGAGATGAGATTGTCCTATTACACTTGGAGCTCTGCAGCCTGTCACATGAGAGATTGGATCTGAATAGTTCTGTCTTCTAGCCTTGTTGAAGTATTTATCACTAGTGCTAAAGTGGATAAATGAAGTGAGGATCATTAATGTGTTTTAATTATAGTTTTCCATATTGCCTCATGGCTTATTTCACTGCAGTTCAGCTATGACCATGGAAGGGGTTTTTTATTCATTTACTAAATGTGCTTCCTGCAAAATGAGTTTCTACCCTTTCTTGCCAGTATTTTATTTTTGTAACGTACACATTCTGTGATAATTTCAAAAGCAGGAAGATGTTTCCACAACCTGACAGGTTGTTTTGTAAATACGGCTATAAAACAAAATGTGGCTTGTGCTTTAAACAGGTTGTAATCCCGTTTGTTCTGGTATCATGTGCTTTTGAAGCTGTTCAAGTCACAACACAACTGTCTTCTAAGAGGTACAGTAAGTGCTATATTTCTGCATTAGTAAGGGTTTCAGATCTATTTTGCAAGAATCCAGAATTGTCAAATCTCAATCTAAATTAAAAAAACCAGCAGATCACATTGTTACTTTTATTTGTTATTATGGTTTGGGTTTTTGTTCAGTGGTTTTGCAAGCTCAGGAATACTTCTCTTAGTGATAAATGAGTATAAATGGAAGTGTTGGTCCTGTCTGAAACAATCAAATATTTAATATTCTTTGTTGACAATACACAGAAGGAGAACTTTTTGCCCATAATTTAGAAAAATGAGCAGAATTTAAAGTCAGATTTTTGTTTTATATTACATCTCTGCCTATAGTACAATATTTTAAAAATAACCTGTTTATAATGTAACCAATTTACAGCTTTGTAGCACTGACCTTGCCACAAATAGCATTTAAAAAAAAAAAAGGAAGGCTGTATGCCCTTCCGTTGCAGTTGAATGCTTCCCAGGCGCGTTTAGTATTACGTATTTTTGCAGTAGGACTAGACGGCTGCCAGTCCTTTCTTCATCTCTAAAGACTTTCCAGAGAGAGTGTGGGACAGGTGCCCAGCCTCACAGAGTGCTGTATCTGGACTTGAACTACCCTCACTCTTCACTGTCTCAAGATTTTTATTTTTTTAACTGTTAGCCCTCCCTACCCCTTTCAGCACACCCAGTGCACATGACTGAATCCTCTGCTCATCATATGGGATTACGAATGGTGCTCAGACAGAGGAGGTCCCTGTCATCCACATGGTTTTGAGTTTGTCACCATAGGATGTTGTGTGCGGTTGACCGAAGCTGTCACTGGACAGTGGCAGGGGGCCCGCAGGGACTCTGTCCTGCATATTGCTCAGCTGAGCAGGAGGAAGCTGCCCTTGCTCAGTGTGATGCCCTCTGCCTTTGTTTTCATCCTGCTTGTGCCCTGCCTGTTCTCTCCTTATACAATGCCACCCGGTACTGACGAGGGACATGGCAGCCAGAAATCTGACTTTTTGTTGGAGAGGAGGCACAAGGCTCACCATCCCTTTTACCTTCTCTGCCTTAGCTGCGCGTGCAGCGTACTTGTGCAGTCCCTGGATCCCCAAGGAAGGATATTCGTCCTCCTCACTAAGGCTTATACAGAGGCAGGGCTGCGTTGAGGAATCGGTGTTGCTCAGAAGACAAGCTAGCAATTTACATTTCTAAGGCTCAGGCATCGTAAAGGTCAACATTTCCTAACTTGTGAACGCTGGCCTTGGCAGCACCAGTGATATTGCAAGCTTTTATGGAATGTGCATCTGAGTGTGTGAGAGGGGAAATGATAGCAGCTTTTTAAACCAGGGAACATGAGTACGTCTGTGACGGTTTATGAAGCTGCGGTTGTAACTCTGGCTGGTATTTGTGCCAGCTTCTTTTAGCTGTGCTCAGGTATGATAGCAGTGATACTGCCGCAGCGTCAGCCTGGGAACAAGGCAGAAACCACAAGATGTGCCCAGGATCCCTAGAGAGGTGGTGCTGTGATTGCCAGCGCATCCTGAAGTCTGTGCTGCACTCTTTATTGCTCTTGCTGCCCCTGCTAGATAAATTAAGCCATCACAGGGAACAGTCTTGTCTTTGTAGTGTATAAACGTGCCCTGAAATTAGTGTTGTCCTTCTGATGTGAAAGGCTTCCTGCAGTTCAGAAGGGCAAAAAGTAGATTTTTGTGATTTGGACAAATTGCTCCTAAACTCCCCATTTACACTACACGATTGCAACATCCTATCTGAGCCATAGGTAAGCGGAGTGAAGCCTTTCAATGCGTCTGAGATACAGTTGGTTTGTTGCATCCTTATTTACTAGTGAAGCATAGCTGACATAGGCAATATTAGAAATCTCCTCATCAGGAGGCATTGGTATGGGTGTGTCCCCAGTACCTTCTCGTGCAATGCTGTGGCAGGACATTTTCCCAAAAAAAGCTTTGTGGATTTATGATGGTAGTACTGATAAATTAACTGTATTCTAGTTAAAGACTTTGTTAATAGGTCAGCTGTTTGCAGCATTGCTTCAGTGTCATTAACTTAGAAACTAGTTTTAACCAGTTATAGTAATTGCTTTCATGTAATTTAGGATTTACATAGTTTAATGAAAAGATTAGGTTAATGGGGGAAAAAATAGCTCCGTGTGCTCCCTTCTGGTTCCTTTTACTGGCTGCAGCCTACTTTCCAGAAGTAGCCTGCCGCCTGACAGAGAGGCCTGTGGGTTTGGGTGCATGCCACCAAAATGCTGGGCATTCCCAGAGCAGCTTACAGCCACTCAGAGATCTGGAAGGGGGGCGAGCACCTCCTTTAGCAGCCTCCTACCCAGCAGGGTGGTTGTCAGGACAGGACCCATCGGCTCAGGTATCTCTCTGCCTATGCCAAACAGCTTTGCTCACTCTTGAGTCCATCTTGAAGCTTCTAAATCAGCTTTATTTGGCCTAATGGGCACACGAGCTCCCTGCATCAGGAATAGGCAGGTGCTGTTTGTGAGATGCTCTTGTTCTCCAAAATATGACTTGTGTTGGGTTTTTCTGTTGCAAAATTGAAACTCTGTTAATGTCAAATGTCTTTTTCAAGCAGGGTGGGATTACAAATGCCAGATGTCCTAGTCATATATTTTAACTAAGCTTTGTAACATCTGTGGCCATAAATGAAAATTGATGGTCTGGTTCTTCCCCCCTCCCCCTTCCTTTTGCAGCCTTTTCCTCATTGTTCTTGTGATTTCAGACATTATGGCTTTGGTAAGTTGTTGTTGCACATTCTCTTCAAATAAGATCAAGAAGCAGAGGGTTCTCCTCATTCCACCTACAAAGATCTGAATTTGTTTCAGACTTCAAAGTTTTTGTAACTAGGGCAGTGAATTGGATTGAAATCCTAGCATAATTTAGAGATAAAACTCCTCTAATCACTGCTCTTTGAATTTCATGTAGTTGATGCTTCTGAAGAAGCAATATTCTTGTAATAATAAGAGATAAAAATGAAGTAATAAGTTATCATTCTGAGTTTTTCATGTGCTTTACAATCAAATTCTTAGGAAGAATTTAAGTAAGAATATCAGTTTTAGCTGTGTGCAGGGTTTAGTTAATTTTTCAGGAATTTTGAACCTTTTACTCACCCCACCTTCCCTTGAAAAAGAGAGGAAAAGGAGAAATGTGTTACCCACCAGCTCCGTTAGAGTTGTCAGAATCCAGGAGATCAGCAACATCTGAAAAGATGCTTTGTGTCCTTTGTAATAAGCTGTTAGGAAATGCTATCTTCAGAAAGCTTGTGTCCACAAACCAAGCTAGCTAAAACAACCCAAAGCTGAAGGATACCTCAACATAATTTTTACAGGTTTAAAGTACATTTTTGTTGCTCCCTCAAACTGTCTTTAACCCAGCAAGCAGTGCCGCTGGGTCTCACAAGGTAAACAGAAACCTTTTCAAAGCAGCAGGTAGAGCTGCTGTTCTCGCTTCGTAAATGCTGTTTTAGTTTCGTCCCTTTGGAGTAAGCATTCCTGATGTGATTTCCACGTACTGTGTGATCTGTGGATCTCACCTGATAGGAAAAACAGTGAGTAAAAAACCAAATAATGACTAATTTGTCTGTGGAGTGAGAATTGGAGAAGGTATAGTTTTGTGTAGTTTCAAGTAAATCTATGGGACTAATCTGATTTTTGATAAATTCCACAGGAAAAAGATTAAAATACCAATAAACCACACTCATAGCATTTCACTAATAAAACCAGTCTAACTAGACCAAAAGAAGAGTGCAGGCATGTACTGGTGTGTAGCAAGACCCAGTATATCCAGGTTTTATATCTCACGTATTCTCCTATTTTGGTTTAACTGTTTTAAAATAATTAGCAAATATGTACTTGGTGTACAAAATAAAATATTACCAAAGAGGTTTGATATGCAGGTGCTGTGTGTATATCAAGAAATGCGAAAGTGGCAGGGGGCGGGAAAAAAAAAAAGAGAGAGAACTGCTTTGTCATCTTGAATCAGTGTGGCCACCAGCTGGAATTTGGGGGATTCACTAGTAGACGAGTGCTGTCTTCTCCCAACATCATTCCCATTTTACAGGTGGGCAACTTCCAGAGTTGCCCAAAGAAATTTGTGGCGGAATTCCATGAAAACAATATGCAGCCTTTTCTCTGGCACTATGCGTTATTTCAAATAATAAGGTGGCTTGGCTTTTCTTATTGAAAAAGTTCTCTGCTGGTAATCTTCTGTTTCTTGGAAGCCCAGTTTGACAGAACTTAGTCCATCTTCAGCTGTTTGTGTTTGATACCATGTTAAATCTATTTCTGGCTCCTAGACTATTCTTTACTTTGGTCCAAATTGAGCATTCCTGGAAAAGTCTTGCCCTTGTTCTACTTGAAGAATTAGAAACTTGAAGTAAACAGCCTGAAAACATGTTTTTTAATTTTGTGTTTCAAATTGTGCAATGTTGATGTACTAATCAAAGTTGTTTCGTTTCCTAGCACTTTTTCTTTTTGGTTAAAGATTACGGAAGCTGGCTGGATATTGGAACAAGGTACAGTATTTTTTTGCCTCCATTGCATTTTTAAAAGGCTCATAGGTTAATATTGTTGTTTATCTACTCAGAACTCTTGTAATTTTTTCCAATTACTCTCCTTAATCAAATGCTTCAGTGACATTCCCCGTACTTAAAATGCGTGTGCATGCATGTATACATGTATATATATCCCAAGCTAAAACTTGTGTCTTAAAATCTGTGCCAGAGCAACATGAAGTAAGTAATGAATCTAGCATGGCAAGAAATACAGTTAGTAGTATTCGTTTGATTTCTAAAGAACAGTAATTACACAAAAAATATTTTAATTACTGTTTTGCTTTTTAATTAGTAGTAATCACTGTTAAAATAACAATTTATCAAAATTGTTAATAGTCTTGAATCTAGTTAAGCCTCCATATACAATCCCCTGTGAATTAATGAACCTTGTGCAAATATGTTGATGGCTACCAAGACCCATGCATTTATCCTCCCCCTCATTGGGGAAGAGTAAATCTGTAGCATTTAAACATAGAAATCACAGCTAAAATGAGAGAATTTGTTTTGCGCTATGAGTCGTACTAGCCTCCACAGCATACATCATGGGGTAGGTTTTCAACTGTGCAGTCTCATTTGTGGATAGTCCAGAAGTAACAAATACAAGGAATACACATTTCAGATTTACCTTCCCTGAGCTGTGGAAATAGATAATATGCTGTAATAAGCTTAGTAGGGAATGTGTTGTTAATAATCCAGCCAATCTGGTCACTTGACACTGTTATTTAAACAGAAGTTGAATAGTGACCCATTGTTAATATTCTGTTTAGTCTACATTTACTCTCTGCTTTGCTGAGCCCCAACGTTCCCTCCAGCGCATGCATGCGTGTACGCACGTGCGCACACGTATTCTGCCTGTTTTCTTTGGAGGTTCAAATTCCTGCTTGTGGCTACCTTTTGAAGGTTCCTAATGGGAGGAGATATAGTTGGATGAAACAGTGGATGCTTTAACATCACACTTCCTTGCTGTGGTCGGTTTATGGTAAATCAGATGGCCTCATCCTTTGGTTTGAATTCCTATGCAGATTAATAAGGATATTAAAGACCTCAGAAAAGCTCAGTTCTGCTGGGCAAGAAGCTTTCTAATTGGGACTTAGCAAGCAAAAATATAAATTGTTACAAGTATGCAAAAACTTCCTGTCTGATATACAGTCTTCATAGCATAGAGATTTACAACAGTGATAGATTGTTGGATCCATTTCAGCTGGAAGTTTGCCTTATCCCAGAGAGTTTAGGGGAGCTCATTCTGCACAACCGTAATTCTGCCTCTCTGTGTGTGTGTTTTGAGCACTGAAGAAAGCACTGAAAAAGTCCTTTCAAAAGAGTAATTTGTGATTAATTTTTAACGTGGCAATGCATAATGCTCAGGCAGCCTTAAATTTGTCATTACTTCACTTTTGAGTGCTTGACTTTGCCACCCACGTTATTTTATTGTAGTCTTTTTATATAAGTTTTATATGTATGTGTATATATTCACATAAGATAAAAATTACTGGGTTGCATAAGAAAAGAGGTGAAACCATAGGCCCAGAGCTGAAGTGGTCCTTCTTTTACCTAGCATGAGCAATATTTTGGCACCTGAATTCTCTGAGCAGATTTCTAATGTGTGATCCTCAAGCTTGGCAAAATCAGCAGGCAACAGCAGAAGATTTTTTTTGTTGTTGTTTATTCCTGAAAGGGAAGATGAGCTTCATGGGGTTTTGGGCAATTCCCAAAACCAGTGGGAGAGAGATATTGACATGGTTCTTTCCTGTCCTCCTGTTACAACTGCAGTGACAGCTCTGTGGCATTCCCATTGCAGTGTTGTCTGTTGTTGCTTTGGCAGCAAGGTCTGAAAATACCCCATCTCAGTTGACATTTTAGGTGTTGCCAAAATTTTCCCGAGAAGGCTGAGTCAGTTAAGGAAATGACAGTTCTCTTATTTCCAGCTGTTTGTATCTTAACAAAACCTGTGTAGGATTTCATGGAACAAAAAATAGGAGCACCCTTAGGGACAGCTGCTCTCATTTTCCCCCCCCCCTTTTTTTTTGCGACACTGATAGGAAGTGTGTGTGTGCGTGCACAATTATCAGCGTTCATTTTATATTACTAGTTACCACATCATTGAAATCACAGGTGGAAAAGCAGCAATTTAATTGCCCAGTGAAGATTCATTCCTCTACAGTCTGTCAGAGTCCAGTGGTATATGTGCCGCATTTGCAAAGCTTCTGATGTATATTTCTGTACTCATTCTTTTTTGTGGTGATAGCTTTCTATGGATTTTCTAATTACCACGCTTCAAAACTTTTGTATGTCCTCTCTCTTACTAAGAATGTGCAATTTCAGTAGGAAACCCTCATTAGGCAGTATTTGGGGTTTTCAGTACCAGTACTCAGGAGTTTCATGGGTAAGAGCTGGTTTTAAATCCCTTGCGATAAAAAGACGACCTTCGCTGCTTTTTTTTATGGTGATGTTTTGCTTACTAGTGGATCGCTCTCATTGTTTGGAAGTAGGGTTTGTTTACTGAACTGACATATTTCCTTTTTTTTTAATTTCACCGCTAAATCCTGGCTTTTACATCTCATTCTACCATGCCTTAACAACACTACATGTCATTTTACCGTACCTCATATCTGCCTTAACAATGTGATGTCTTTATTATCCCAGTTGAATTCACCATGCCACTTAAGTATTGTCTTTGAATGTAAAGAGATTTCTACTTTTCCCACTCTTCCAGATCATAAATGAAATGCTGAGCAACAACAGATCCAACATACAGTCCTGTATTACCACATTCAGCAAATTATCAACGCATCATTGATTCCCTCCACTCAGTAAATTATCAATTACATATGTATTTATGGCATCTTAGAAAGTTTTCAAGCCCCTTTGCTTAATTGTCATGCCAAAATCAATGTGAACTTGTTTTTCAGAGAGTGCTTTTCATTGTTTTGATATAATAATGGGATAATAATCTTGCAGTGAATACAGAGCTCATAGCAGTGGCTTACACAAGCTTCTGAGGTCTGCTAACCTTACACTCTACCTATATATCTTGAGGTCACCCTAAATTGCATCATATGCCCTAGAAGAACATACCATTACATTTCATAAAAATAATAATGCAGTTTTCCTAGTACTTTTGATGTATCGGTGTGTAGTACGTGAGCATGAGAAGTTTGTTCTGACAGATTCTTTTATTTTTGAATAACAGACAAATGGAATAGCTAGCTTTTTTGCTTCTTTGTTACTAAAATACCTTTTAAACCATAGAGAAATGATGTGTATCTATCTATAGATCTCTATAGATAGAGAGATATAGCCTTTAAAACCTACTATCTATACAGTATATGCAATTTGTAAATAGCTGTATATTCAGATAGTCAAGATAAACCCTAGAGATTCTTTATATGACAGTATTATATAGTTTTATAGAGACAGATATTGTACTACTCCCTTCCTCCTTTTATAACAGTTGCTGGAAGATAAAGAGAAAGATACAATCTTAACTTTTCTGCAGTTTCAAAGGTCAGGGGACATTGATAAAGCACAGGAGACTGTTTTTTAGGTGTTAGGATAACAGAATTGGTTTCAGGTTTGGGATGCTGGGGCTTCTAGGTCTGACTATTAAAACAAAAGTCTTGTAACTAGGAAGAAACAGTGTTTACCAACAATTTCTAAAACAGGAGCTAGGAGTGATGTGCTTTGTGATTTGTTTTGTGTGAAACAGAGGAGAGAGGGTGTGGGATCCAGGCTGGAAATGCAGCAGACTTAAAATTCAGAACCTAAATCTGGGGTCTCAGTGTGTGCTTGGGAGCAATCCCACAGTTCAAAGTAGCATGTTGTGCAGAAATAAGGTCCTTAGACTCTTCTAGAGTGCTCTTCCAAGTACTTGCATGAGTTGTTTTTGTTTTACTTGTTTTATTTCTAGTTTTTTAATTGCTATGGTAACTTACTCCATCTTCCTGTCTTCCCAGCTTCTAATCAGGTCTGCCATCTTAAGAGTTAGCCTGTCTTGGGAGAAAGCCACGTTGTGGAGCGAGATTGATTTTTTTTTTTTTTTTTCCC
>VYZW01009478.1:178411-237912 GCA_013401315.1 Balaeniceps rex | reverse complement strand
AAATGCAAGGAGGGTTTGACTTTCAGTTGGCAACATGTCCTTTCCCATGGAGAACTGAAACTGAGCCTTTAACACACCCAGGTGAACTTCCAAGGGCAGCTCTTGAGGGAATTGTGTTATCTTTGTTATTGTAAATGTGTTGTGAACTACGAAGTCTGAAGTGCGCTGACCAGGTGAAAGTATGCTTTGTGCCTGACTTCATGCTCTCGCTGTGTCGTCTTACACGTTCCCCACAGAAACAGAGCAGCAGGCTGTTGGGGTGGATTATGTTTGTTGAGGTCTGAGCCCATTTGTGCTGGGGGATTTTTGCAATTGATTTCTTAAAACTATGTATTTTGAGCAAGGTATTTGTGAGAAGGTTTAGTCAGGCTCAACAGAAACAGAAAAATCTCGTAGCATGAGTCAAGTCCCTTTCAGTTTTCTCCATCCACTTTGGTCAGACCCTGGCTCCTTTGGTTGCTGGTATCCTGGCTGTGGAAGAGCTCCCACTCATTCGTGAACTTTTTGTATTGCTTTTATTCTCTCACATTGGTTTAGTGGCCCAGCTTTGTTAAGAGCTGGTGCTTCTCCACAGAGCTAAATTGCGCTAGGCTAGCGCCAGGGTTGTCACAGTCTCGGGGTCGTGAGGATTGATAGCGTCGGCATTATGGGCTTTACTGCTCTTCCATGGCTAAACTCTCAAACTGAATGAGTCCTCTGGCAGAAATTCCAGGTCATTAAACCGGCAAGTGCTCCTTACAGTCCTTTTTTGTGACTAAACTCAGACTTCATCAAGCCTGAAGTTACCCCACTCGTCCTGAAGAGCCATCTGCTTTGAAATAGCAGAGATGGGTGCATCGGGAGGTATGGATACCTCTCATGTCAGAACGCCAGTATCTTCAGTAGTCCCAGGGAAAAAACAAACAGCTGCAGTGGGTGCATGATGGACACAGGTGCAGCAGTGTTTCATCTGCAACTCCAGCCTGAAATGTCACTGGATTTGGAAAAATTCTAATTTCTTAATGGTTAGTGGTTTACATTAACAGCAGCTCAGTTCAGACATTGAACACAGGATGCTGAATATCCTCAGTCAAATCTCAGTCTGACCCTAAATAGCCCATCTGTAACACTAGTGAACATCAGGTACCAGAATGAGCAAGTGGAGAACAAGCGCTCTGCTTGTTATCCTTTTAATTGTTAGTGACTTAAGGACTTTCTAGCCCAGAACCTGCATCTTCATGTTGTGTTTATTAGCCACTCTTGAACTCATTTGTTTAATCTCTTTGAAACCATGTGTTACCGCAGCAGAGAATTCTGCAATTTTTAGAAATGTTGAGTCAAAAAGTAGTGGTTTTTTTTCTTAAAGCTGCTCGTCACTGGAATAGTGTTTCCTCTAGAAAATTGCACTTCAGCTGACATAAATATCTGAGTTGTCTTACTACCAAGGAACATCTACCTGACGGCAAGTTCTCCCTAGATTCTGCGTTATCAGTTCACAGCAAACGAAGTTTTGCAATGGTCTCAGTCACGTACATTGAATTACCCACTTGAATGAAAAATACACCCAGTACCTCTTATTTACTTGGTATACGCTCAGTTGTGTTTTCTATTGTCCCCACCATTTTGTTTTGTCACAGACTTTGTTTTTTTCACGATAGTGCTGCTAAAATAGTTGTCTTCCAGGAACAGCATATATAAAATTACATACTAGGCCAATAATTAGGCTTTGTTAAAAAGGGAAAAAAAAATATTCAGGGGGTTGTTTATGTCAGGATTTTTTTTTTATTCTGCAAATTTGCATTTTTGTCTCACTTCTTTTATCTGTCTCCTTGCAGCATTAGCCACTATGTGCTGGTGATGTCATTGACCATATTTATGATGCTGATGAATGGACTGGCCCAGCTGCTAACTACAAAGAGATTTGAACTTCCCAGAAGGACTAAGCACCATTCCATGTGATAAAGCGATAAATCTTCCTGCCTTGTTCACATCCTCAGGCTTCCTCTGAACAAACCTCCACCTCTGGAATGTAAATATAAGTTAACGGACTAGAGTGCCAAAATCCCATCCAGGGATCAGAGCGCTCTGCTAATACAGGTTAAATGCTGTCCTGTGACTGAAATTTGCATTTGGAGATTGCCATGTAGACATCAGTGGGCTTAAAAAAGCCTCAGCTTTATTCTCCAAGTGTACATATTTCTTGAAAATAAAAACAGCAACAAAGTCCTTTTTAAAAGAAATAGGCAGCCATCTTTTGGGGATTTTTTTGGTTGTTATAACTTGTGTGCCAGCTGTTTGTCTCTCGCATGCTCACTCTCTGCAAAGTCCTAGCTTGATTTCATGTCTCGCATAAGCATCTCACAGACTAAAGCATAAATGAAATCAGTCTGGGCAGGTCACTGATTTGTATGTTGCCCATGTGGCATACACATTTGAATATCTCTGAAACTGGCTACGCTTTTTGCAAGCTGTGTCAATGTGCATGCGAGAATATGTTGAGGCAGGTTAAGACTGGTGCCCTGTGAGGCTGTTGCTGTAAGGCAACAGCTTTTAGCTAACCTCGTTGTGAACTGCTGCCGCTGATTGTGCTCTCCTGCTGCCTCCTGTGCTTGGGTGGAGCTGAGCAGTATGCCAGCTCAGGTAATTGATCCAAATGAAAAGGAACCTGATTAAAGAATTGTAAAATAGCATTCAGACACATTCCCTGGTCCAGCTTGTGATGGGGCAGGCAGGAAGGTTAGGGCTGGTTGTTTCAGTGGCAGCTGAAACAGTTAGATCAGCATAAAGAGGTCATGAAGCTGCAGCTGGAGTGGGTGGTTTGCATAGAGTGATGCCACACAGAGACTTTTTTCCTTTCTTTCCCTGTTTTCCTTTCCACTTGTGTTCTGCTCCTGATTACAAGCATCAACCTGCGTAATGGCTGCACCATCAATGAAACGTAGACACAGATTCCCTGGTTGTATGCTGATTACAAGTGAGAGCAAAGAGCCAGGGTGCTTAGAGGCTCTGCTGTTGTGGGTGCTCCTGGGGACCCAGTAACTGTAAATACATTGCATGAGGCTTCAAGATAGACTTGTAACTTCGTAGCCCTTTCAACAGCAAGCATCAGCTTTCCTACCATTAGCCCACAGCTGATTAAGTAGCACAAACTACAGTACCCACCTACACCTGAATTCTTCATCTGAAGCATGAACTCCCTGAAGTCATCTGTTACGAGAATTAAACAAAAATTTTATCTCCTGAAGCAAAAATTGGATCTTCTGCTCAGCAGGAGGCCTGCACAGAGCTAGGCGTCCTGCCTTTGAAACAGCTTTTTCCGTCCACACCGTCAATAAAAGGGCTTTTGAAGCAGATCCCATTGCATAGTGAAGGAAGTGAGTGAAAGAAAAAATTTTCTTTCTGCACTATTGTATGATGGCATCACTAAAAATTTTGCTATTTATCAAACATAAAATTATACCTGTTCCTTTCCTGGATTGAGTAAAGGTGGCCCGTCCACCTAGGTGAAGACTGGTAATTAATGTCTTTTGGCAGGATAGATGACGCATCATGACTCCGAGCTCGTTAACGTCCCTACATACTATCAATACCTTCTAAAAAGCTTTTGTCACGCTTGCCCTTCTGCCTTTCACCCTTGGCACTCCTAGGGCATCCAGCTTCCACCTTAGATAGATAGATAGAGAGAATCAGTTTATTTACAATTCATTAAGCAATACAATTGCAATTCATTAAGATCTTAAAATAGTCTGTGCTTGACTAGCAAATATATGTACAATATCTACTGAAGAAAATAATGCTGGATTTGATAAACAATGAGCAACCTTTTCCTGTCAAGAACTGGAGAATCCTAATTCTGCTAATAACCCATAATTGCCTTGGTACCATTTTCCGTGTGCTCCTAAAGGAAATCCTATAAACTTAATTATATTAGTATTTGTCAATTCTTGAACTTGATCTTTAAGATGTTCATATTTCTTGACTTTCTCTGCTGCTGCATCTGCCAAAGATGTTGATTTACTCTCATACATAACTGTGATGTCGACTACTAAGGCCTGATCTCCTTTAACGAATACAAGGTCCGGCTTGTATAATTCGTTTTGTTCATCTTTCAGCAGCAGTTCCTGGAATACTAGCTATTCCTTCTTTTTGGCCTCATCCACGAATGATTCACAGTTGATTATGTCTCTTAATCCTAGCATCCTGTACCATAGGGCAGTAATCAATAATATGTGAACAGGTCTTATTCTCTGCCTGACAATGTCGGCACAATTTAATTTGAGTCTCTTGTCTGCACCTTGCTAAAAGTTCTCGTGTGGGGTAGACATTAACTCTTAGCTGTAACACTGTGATAAGCTTTCTGTGGGGAATGCATCTATAAAATTCAAGCCAGTTGTTACTGATTTTATGCTTCTCAAAGTTGGAAATTCCATGGCCCTGGGATACCAACTTGGTCCAATTCACAAATTCCCATTTTTGCCAGTTACAGGGTCTCAGAAAGATGACACTTGGAGTGGGTATTTCCCATTCCAAGGCTGGTTCCTCTCCATCTAATTCCTCCAATATCACTGTAACCGTTCTTGGGTCCTAAACAGATGGAATTTTATCCTTATCTCCTCCTGCTGCAATCCACAGTCTTTCAAATTCTTTCTCAAGACCTTCCTGCCGAACAACTGCTCTTACCGTCTCGTCCGAAGACTGCGCAGTTCTGCATAGTCTTCAAACCTATGCACTGAGGATCAATCTGGTGTACCTAAACCTCCATCCTGAGTGCTGGAATACAGGATTGCATCACAAGTACTTGCCAGAAGATTGTAACCATGCCTTGACAGCCACTCGAATTGCCAAATCAAGGGTTTCTAGGTACGTAGTTTTCATGTTGGCTTGGTCTGCCAAGTAGATCAATTGTGGGATAGTATATCCTTTCAAGATCTCAACTTTCTGAAATGGCTTCAATGAAGCCTTCCCAATCCCTTGTAACCATCCCTTCACTTTCTCCAGTAGTACTGGTTTTGATATTCCAGTCCATGGGTGTGGTGGGTTGACCCTGGCTGGATGCCAAGTGCCACCAGAGCTGCTCTATCACTCCCCTTCTCAACTGGACAGGGGAGAGAAAATATAACGAAAAAGCTCGTTGGTCGAGATAAGGACAGGGAGATCACTCAGCAATTACTGTCACAGGCAAAACAGACTCGACTTGGGGAAAATCAGTTTAATTTACAAGTAGGGTAATGAGAAATAAAACCAAATCTTAAAACGCTTTCCCCCTACCCCTCCCTCTTCCCGGGCTCAACTTTACTCCCAATTTTCTTTACCTCTTCCCTACCTAAGTGGCGCAGGGGGGATGGGGAATGGGGGTTGCAGTCAGTTCATCACACGTTGTCTCTGCCGCTCCTTCCTCCTCAGGGGGAGGACTCCTCGCACTCTTCCCCTGCTCCAGTGTGGGGTCCCTCCCACAGGGACAGTCCTCCATGAACTTCTCCAACGTGGATCCTTCCCACGGGCTGCAGTTCTTCATGAACTGCTCCAGCGTGGGTCCCTTCACGGGGTGCAGTCCTTCAGGAACAGGCTGCTCCAGTGTGGGTCCCCCATGGGGTCACAAGTCCTGCCAGCAAACCTGCTCCAGCGTGGGCTCCTCTCTCTCCATGGGTTCAAAGCTCCTGCCAGGAGCCTGCTCCAGCATGGGCTTCCCATGGGGTCACAGCCTCCTTCGGGCACATCCGCCTGCTCTGGCGTGGGGTCCTCCACGGGCTGCAGGTGGATATCTGCTCCACCGTGGACCTCCATGGGCTGCAGGGGGACAGCCTGCCTCACCGTGGTCTTCACTATGGGCTGCAGGGGAATCTCTGCTCTGGTACCTGGAGCACCTCCTCTCCCTCATTCTTCACTGACCTTGGTGTCTGCAGAGTTGTTCCTCTCAGATACTCTCACTCCTCCAGCTGCAGTTTGTGTCCCCTTGTTTTGTTTTTTTTTTCCCTCCTTCTTAAATACGTTATCACAGAGGTGCTACCACCATTGCTGACTGGCTCGGCCTTGGCCGGCAGTGGGTCCATCTTGGAGCTGGCTGGCATTGGCTCTATCGGACATAGGGGAAGCTTCTAGCAGCTTCTCACAGAAACCACCTCTGTAGCCCCCCCACTACTGAAACCTTGCCACGCAAACCCAATACAATGGGTCAATACATAAGCCCAGGTACTTTTCAGAGCTGCCGTGTTCAATCATATTGAGGAGGTGCTGTTAACCATCCATGAAGGACAGTCGTTGATTGTATAAGAGTCTTTTGTTGGCTGGATGTAGAAGCTGTGGCACTTCACTTGCATCTTGAGGCCAGTTAGTTCACAAAAGACCTCCAGAATTTCAACATTTTCCTGCATTCCTTCCCATGATCCACTCAACAGTACCAAGTCATCCACGAAAGCCATAGTTGTTATATTTTTTCAAATAGTGTTGGAATCTACTTCCTTCCTCCTCCAACTTGCACAGTAGGGGATCCATAGATAAGTTAAATAAAATTGGGAACATTGGATTGCCCTGTTTTACACCAATCCAAATCCCAATGGAATTTGACTGTGTGTTCTTCACTTCAATACAAGTACTGATGTTATGATACAAGTTTGTAATCAGGGCAATAATATGATTGTCCACGCCATTCTGTTTAAGAGCCAAAATGATGTGAGAATGGCTTACAGTGTCAAAGGCTTTTGGTAAATCAGTGAAGACTACCCCCAGGAGTCGGTGTTCCTTCTTGGCATTACGAATTAAAAGCTGTAATAATTTCAGATTTTCTGCACATCCTGATGACTTCATAAACCCCCTTTATCATGGATTAATGGGATATGCCTTAGTCAACCTTGCTGTTAAAATACTGGAGAACAACCTTAAAATGGTCAATCTGATGGTAATTGGTCGCCAATTATTGATGTCATTCTGGTGCTCTGGTAAAGCAGATTTTTATATTAACACAGTCTGACATTCTCTTACCATGTCCAGTACAATATCAGATACCAACCATAGATTGAAAAGTTCCATTAATTTGGTATAGTGGGGATCTATATTGATAAGATCTCTCAAACTAAGCCCATCTGGTCCTGGCACCACGTTCTTACTCATCTCCTCAATGTTTTTAGAGATCTCTTTTGCTGTTATCATGGCTTCGAATGCCAAGTTGTCCACCTGGCCAATAGTTCTGAAGGCACCTACGCCCTTGAATGTTCCCAGCAATTCCCATCTCGACTTGAACACCTTGTGTACCTCGTCCAGTGGGATACTGCACCTCAGGGATTCCACATCATCCAGGATGATATGACAAGTTTCCCTCTATCCAGGTGAAACAGCCGCTGGAATCGTAGGAATTGCCTCTGCTTCTTGGCCCTCTTCTTCGTCCATTCCTTTGGTGGTTTAGAAGGAGCAGCCCTGCAGGCCATTTGGTTCTTCTGACCTTGGCTTGCTTTCAACTCAGTGGACTTCATAAACAGGCATGAATAGCAGTCCTCAACTGCCTCATCAATCAATATTGATGGATCTTCCTTCCCCTTCTATCACCTTTTGAAAAGTTCCCCAAAGAATGGGCAGCTTTTCAGATGTCAACCAATCGGAAATCACTCTTCGATAATGGGACCTCAGTCCCCCTTCTACATGCAATCCAATGTCTACAGGATGTTCTCCCTGTTTTTCTAGATGTTCCCTCTATTCTTGATCCCTTCTTTTCACAGGACTCTTATGAAGTCCTCTTCTCTTATTGCTTATCTGTTTAGTTGTTTTCAATGGAATATGTTCCACAATCAACTTGTTGATGTTCTTACTCCCCTCATACTGCTTATCCAACTTCCGCAACAGCTTCACCTCTTCCTCTGTCCATCACTGCTGATGTACCCCTGTGTCACACTCCCAACTTGCAGCCAGGCCTTCCTATCCGGGAGCTGATACATATGGTATGTGATGCTGGTAGCCAAGGCTAGGCATTCGTCATGGCAGCTGCTCCCATACTCTTTCCAGCCATCTGGCATTTGGCTGTGATCGCATGTCTGTTTAACGCTCTGGAAACTAGTCATCCCTCTGCAGGAAGTTTGGCTGGGAGAAACCAGTCACAAACCTCCATCTGCTTGTTGAGTGCTAGAAAAATATTGTATCATGGGCCTGCGGTCATCAGTGCAGCTTTGGAGTGCCTCTTGAGAGCATCTGAGCACTGGAGAGGGAGTCATTTTTCCGCTAGGTAGTGGTCCGGTGGTCCTACTGGGCATGTTGCTAGCGCAGTTGGCCTCAGTCATAGAAGATGTTTCACATTTGTTACAGGCTATACCCGCAGACTTGCATGCCAGAAGGTGGGCATGTGCCCGCTGCTGGTAGTCGTGCCGTACAGCCAAGGCAAGGAGCAACCATGAGCAGGTGGAAAGTTGCTGCCACAGCAAAGACTATGTGTAGGCATGGGAATCTGCCACACCTGGTCTCCTTTGACCCAGTGAGTCTCTGCTATGGAGAGCTGTACCTGCTTCAGCCCCAGTCTACAAGGTGCACTGTGTCATTGCAGGGTACTGTATCATCAGCTTTGTGTGACCTAACTGTTGTCTTGACACCTCTGTCTACAGCGTTGTCATTTCAGTACACACAGCTATAGGCAGCTGTACCATTGAGCATTCCAGCTTCCATTGCTGGAATGATTTCTTTGCAAAACTACTGTTTGTAGAGCAAATTCACGGATGGGAGCGGCTGAACAGCTGGTGTTGGTATGATGTGAAGGAATTGACTGAAAAAGTAGGAAGGTGGGACCCACAGGGCTGCCACCCTGAAGGCACATCTTCTGCAAGCATGTCAAAACTGCTTGTTATCTATGACAAGACCAAGTGGACGTTCTACTTATCAAGTGAAAAACACTGAAGGTACATAATATCTGGTGCTGCAGGCTCCCCAGGAGAACGCACAGGAGCTCAGGCCTGATGTCTTTTCTTACCACAGGGGGCTGGTAATAAAACAGTGTTTCACCCCACTGCTTCTGGTGCTGCTCATCTATGGTAGTAGGAATTATCCATATACTCTGGTATGCAGCCAAGTGGATATGGCTGTCCAAAAGTACAACCTACATCAATTACTCTTTCTGCTTATGGGTTCCATAGCGCCTTTTTCGACAAATTAGGTTTTGTTTTTTACATCTATTCTTGTAAGAGCAGAAAGGGGACGATGAGCACAGGGGAACATTTGCAACACACGCACTGGGTTTTCCCCAGTGCTGCTCTGCAGGGGTCTGTTCTTGTTTGCCATTTGCTCTGGTTGGGCCATAGTGGTAGCAACCTTAGCTGACCTTTCCCTTTCCCCCGCTGGTCCCTTGCATCTCTGTGCCATTTGTGAATTCAGTTTCTAGCCAAGGCCGCGGGAGTGCTGGAGAGCAGCTCTCGCGGAGAGGCAGGATTGGCTGTGCTATTCCTGTGTCTCCCCAGGGGAGGCTCTTGCCGGAGTCTTGGCCTGCACTTTTGGGTTTACGCCAGCACAGGGAGGTGTCAAAAATTCTCCCACTCAGCTACTTCACACAGCCCCATGGGGTGTGTGACAAAGTCGACTCTTCCCTCCCACGGATGCATATTCCTCTCCTTTCCAGAAACAAATGTCGTCAGCAATAAAAAGTCCTCCCCAACCTTAGGAGCTAAGGTAGGGAATAAAATTTTGTACTCAGCTGAGTTTAAGCTTTCTTTTCCTCTACTTGTGGGTCTTCGAGCATTGTCCTTCATGGGGCCCAGACAGGACTCGGGCCACAGAAAGGGGGGCTCTGAGCCAGCAGAGCCTTGCAGGCCAGTGCAGGTATCACCCCGCCCCTGTGTTTTCTGCTAAGGGCATGAAGGCAGAATTACCCCGAGCCCTTCTGCCTGCCTTCTATCACCTGTAGCAGAGTTGCAGACTCTCTGACTCCTAGAGCAGGTGAGGCTCCAGTCAGTGAAAACCTCAGGCAGGGAAAGGCAGGTAGATCGACATTGTTATTTCTGCCTGGGGCTGCACAATTTTTTTTTTTTAACTATACCCGTAGTGTAAAAACCTCTGCAAAGCTCTTATCCTCTTGCTTTCAGAGCCATGGACCCGTGAAGAGCTAACCATAAACCTGGAGTGCCGATCAGGTGGTGAAATGTGAGGTGGAGAAGCTGTACTGAAGAGCAGATGATACAAAGATCTTGTAATCTTCAGCGCTAGGAATTGTTCTCTGCTGTTGTGTTATCAAGGCTCTACACAGCAGCCTTTTGATATCCATCCAGGGAGTGCGCTGTTTCTTCTGAGATGATGAAGCTTAGATTGTATCAAGACCTCTTATGACTCAAACTAAATGACTTCCCCTTCCCCCTCACAGAGTAAATCAGATTTTACAAGCTTTGGCAATTTCAATGCATGCCGTGGCTGTTAGTTGTAAGGCTGCTACAGCCTTCACATTCTTGAATGAGAACAAAGATATGAATGAACATTCATGGTCTTAGCCAAACCTTGCTCTTTAGCATCACCCTTGAACTGTGGTGTCTGGTTTGGCCAAGCCACGATACAAATGTCATTTCGGCTCCTACCACCCAGCTAATCTGTAAGGGTGCGATGCTCATTGTTTTTCAAAATTGTCTGCATGAATCTTGCAGTCACTTTTCCTGTGCTTTTGGGGTGGTGAGGATACTTCTTTCAGATGCCTTTGACAAAGATGATGAGCATGGAGGGTGCTAGGCTTGCTGCTGCATCCTGATAGATGTGGGGTGCTGTGAGCAGGAGCCAGCTGAAGAGAATATTTTGGGGAGCTACAGTTGTGGTGGGGAAGGGAGAACATCTCCGTCTTGCACCTGCTCTGGGGTGTGCTCTGTGTCACAGTGGTGGGGCAGCTCCAGGTGCCCCCTTCTCCATCATCACATGGCTTCATCTGGCCTGAAAGCAAGAAACTTTGAGTTTCTTCTCCTGTGTGTTGTCTTTGGGCAGCTGCTTTGTGAGCTGCCATGGCTGGGGAAGGTTTGGGAACCTATCTTGCACTGCTGCCACGTGTGTGGGACAGCCCCAGATCAGCCCTGGTCGTTAGCGAGACAGAGCTCGTGGTGAGCTGGAACTGACCAGCCATCACAGTGGCTGGTGGTCGCCAAATTATTTACAACTCTCTCCTCAACTAGTCTCTCCTGGACTGGTTACGTTAATAAGGATGTGCAGGGTTGAGTCCAGTTCATCAGCTTTAAAGAGACTCTGAATTCAGCTGCTTCCTGCAAGGGCTCCCTCGTCGTCCCGGGGCAGGGCACAGCGGTTTAGCATTTCAGAAGGACTGAAAAGGGGAAGGAGAAGGCTCAAAGCATGGCACTTGCCCCCTTCCTGTGACCTTTGAAATCAAGCTTGTTGATATTTTCTTTGTTTGTTTATTGACGTAAGCTTGGCAGCAAGCTTCATAACTTTCTAACTTTGAAGGTGGATAATATCAAGTGGAAATAGAGGAAAACACACCTGATTTTGTTTGCATTTTATTTTGCATGTGAGTTGTAAGAGCAAATGCCTTTTTTTTTTTTTTTTTCATTTAATTTCCTTTAATGCTACATAAGGTGAAGCTGACATACAGGTTTACCTTATACTCGGGTCAGTACCACTGACAAACCTGTTAATGGCTGGATATCATCCCGTGCATTCTCTGAGAGGGGGAGTGATAAAGCATTGCACCAAGATCCCCAGCCGTATGTGCTTGCAATGGGAAATGACCAGTGATGGAGCCCACTTCTGCTCTGGATTTCTTGCCATCTGCAGCTCTGCTTCTTGGGGTGTCACCTCCACTGCAAGGAGGTCCTTCCTGACCTGAATTGTCCTGTGATCCAGTGTACAGGCTGCCAAGTTCTGCACACCCTGTGCTTGGGCCGGTGGCCTAGCAAGGGACAGGATAGTGCAGAGTCAAGCCTGGGGAATTTAACTTTAAATCACTCCAAGTGCAATCACACCTAGGTCCAACATTTTTGCCTCACAGCGGGATGGGAGGAGAAATATGAGAAAGCCATGTGTCACTAGCATGGCTCTTCGGTGTTGTCGCTGCTTCCTCTTCCTCCTTGGGGGGTTTGCAGCGTTGCTCCAGCAGTCAGGCTCAAGCCCGATCCCAAGCTTCAGCAACCGCAAGCTGATCCAAAGGGCATGTGTCCAGTAACAAACGTTGCAAAATTGAACCACTGGCATTTAGGGTTGGGGAAATCTCTGACCAAGGCCTGAACTCCTCTAATTAAACTTACCTTATCGCTCTTGCAGAAATGCTAAAGGACAAGACATTCTGAGTGCAGTTCTCGTATTGACTTTCTGTGGAGTAACCTTTATATATCTCAATAGACGTGGCTTTTTGTGCTGGATGTCATTTTTCCATCTTCTTGGCATATGAGACAGTGCAAGACAAAAACTGCAGTGTAATTTCAACAGGGGATGAAATTTGGTGGTGTGAGTCCTGGTGAGCACACAAGCAGAGACAGGTTCTGAAAATACTGTTATTTTATTTTTGTATCAATTTCCATATTAAGTTAAGAGAGACTAGAACTTACTGTACGAAGCACTGCTGTCCAGAGCTATATTTAGCTGCTCGATGTTTGTGTCTCAATCTCACCAGATCTCCAGAAATGAGTGGATATTTTCCATCAGGGCCTTTGAGTAGGAAGCTTGTTATATCCGACCTACTGTGAAAGGAAAATACCCGTTTCACCGCCGTACATTTTTTCATACAAGAGATGTCTTTCTGCATCTCTTCTAACCTACATCAACACATTGTATTTCCTTTAAAATGCTACAGACTTACTTGCCCTAATGTAACTTGACAATTGACTGGTATTTACAGCCAAAAGTGGAAATGAAATGTGCATGTCATTTTTAAAGAATTACATAGTGAAGGAAAACCTCCTAGTATTTGGGATGACGGCCAAATCTTCATCTGGGACCTGAATCGAATACAAGCCTTCTGAAACATTGTCCTAAGCTCCTCCATTTCCTGGGGCTTTATTTCCCTGCCCATCCCAAAACAGTCATGCAGTGAACCCTGCCTAAGATCTTTTTTCCCCCCGCCAAGCGTGGCTTTCGGCGATTCCCCTTGAGGGTCCCTTCTACCCTTGCTCTGTCACCAGTGTCCTGGGTGGCCCAGGACCTGACCTGCCAGCCTGGCTCTGCGGCAGAAGCTTGGGAGCATTTGCAGAGTCAGCGCTGGAGCCCGGGACAGTTCAGGGGATGAGTTTTGTCCTGTTCACTAGGCCATGATGGCAACCGGTCTGTCATGGGGAAGCCTGTTTTCTTGGTTTGTTGCTTTTGTTTGTTTGTTTAGGGTTTTTTTTAATGATACTTAAAGCTTGGGGTTTGGTTTTTTTCAATTAATGATTAGGAGACCAGCTGGTGGCATTAATTCATTTTAATATGACTCAGTCTGAGAAGTGGTCAAGATTCCTCTTAGAAAAAGTGGCTGACTGCATTTTTTTTTCAGGCAGTTTGCTTGACAGTGAATAAATTTTTACAAAAATTGCTCTACAGAGCAAGGGAACAGACTGTCATTTTCCCTTCCCAGTATTCATTCCTTGCAAAAGTACCTGACATTTGGGGAAAAGCAGCCTTTTCATTAGCGGATGAGTGGAAGGCCCCACGGGCAGGAGCGCAGAATAACTGGCTCTGCAATCTACGGAACTGCAACTAATTGTATTTTAAGGCTCTATTTCAGCGAGGCGCCATTGCCGCCTATCATTCCAATACAATATATTGGAACTGAATGGCAGCAACTATATTTTCTCTCCTCATGGCAATTTTAATTCTTTGTGAAAAATCACGGGAGCTGTGAGCTTTCTGAATACGAAGCAACGGGGCTCAGGGAAGTGGAGGTGACATTCCCCTGTAGTTCACAGCAATTAACCTCAGGGAGGGAAAGAAAAGTTAAAATGGTCACTTGCGTTTGGGAGAATTACCTTGTGATACATTGCAAATACCCTCATCGTAGGCAGTTATTTAACTTAATCTGTGCCATGTATGCAAATATGCTTATCATGCATTTGACAGCTTGCTCCCATTCTCACTCTAGGAGTGGCGGTGTGTGTAAGATGGATCGATGTACACACTCCTAGAGGCAAAATGCGTGATACTTGTCAGGTTAGAGCTAAATGGCGTTACTTATTTGTTTATTTTGCAAGTCTCTGAATGCGCCTCACTATTAAGAAGAGGAACACAGTAATGATTCTGTTTAATTAACGGAGAAGTAACTTTCATGCCAGTTCTAAGTGCCATTTGATCTATCTGAGATGTCACAGGCCTGGAGAACTCCTGTAAAAGGCTGAGAAAGCATTATTTGTGCTTGGTGCGCGGAGCTTTATGAAAGCAATTTCCATATTTGCACACTGAAGCATAACTACCAGCACATAAGCAGGGTGATAAATGATTAACTATAAAAGATTGACAGTTTGGGCAAAAATCCAGCAGAGCACTTAAGCATGTGCTTAACTTCAAACAACCTGGCTCTGCTGACTGCTGTGGGGCAGAGTCAGCTCCTCTCTTAAGTTCAAGAAACTGCTCGTGCACTTCAATTAAACATGTGCTTAAGTGTCCTGGAGGACCAGAGTCTGGCTAAGAGAGCTTATAAAAAGGAAGAACTTTTCTTGTGTAACACTTAAATCGGGATGGCAGCAGTAAATAGGACTGTAAACAGATTGGAGCTCCTAATGGATGGAGCATCCCCAGCTCCTATTAATGAAGTGGGAGTTGTCAGTTGCCTAGCATTTCTCAGACTTAGGACAAAAATAGAGGTATTCCAGCAAAAGACTAATCTAGTCTATCCATTTCAGAACAGCGTTTTGTTCTGTGCATTTTGTTCTGTTTTGGTTTTGTTTTAATTTTTGGGAACATAAACATATTAAATATTTTATTGTTGTTCCGTGAAAATCCCATTCTGCTTTGGCCAAATATTGCTTTCTCTAAATGGCTTAATTGGAAATGGAATTGAGCCAAAAAAAGCTGAAACCCCCAACCTCCCAACAAACAGTGTTTTCGTTTTCCAGTAACTTGAAACTCTTCCCCAGCATTTGTCCTGCACTGGCCTCATGCTACCCACCAGGAATCCTGTTAGTAACTTCGCTTCATCACAAGACCCTTTCGTGCAGTGTATTTGGAAGTTCCTGAAGCTGAAGGTGGAAAAAGCTGCTCTGAACCACAAGTGTTAAGCAAAAGTTGAAGGTGCAAATCAGGGTCATTCTGATGAAATTGGTTTTGGACTCCATGTAACAAACTTTCTTCAAGCTCCGTGGGAATGATTTCATGTGCCTGAGAGAAATTTAGCAAACTAGAACTACAAGTGAAGTCCACTGCTTTCTCCTTGTAACTTTTCTAAAGGAGAATATTTGGGCTTATATCACTGTCAGAAACATATGCTCCTCAGGTTACCACTTCCATCTCCAGCAGATACCTGAAAGCAATGGCTACTCTATGTTCAGGCATTTGCTCAAGCATGAAACCTTCACAATGGTCCCTGCATGCTTTTACTTCAGCACAGAGCAGTACGTGCTACTGTTGCATGTTCTTTGCTTCTTGGGAAGCTTTTTGACTCCATAATTTTAATATTTTTTTTTATTTTACCTCTCCTGATATCATCTCTCTTAAAATATGTCTGAAATTCATGGTGGTTAGGTGAAGCTTAATTTAAGTGCGTCAGCATGATGGTTTTTTTCATTCAGGAGACATGCAGGAAGATGATAACCTCCTTTTTTGGAATAAAAATGAATGGATTCAGTGCCCAAAACATAGGCCCTGGGTAATTAACAAGAAACAGAAAAGGATGGTGAAAGGATTTTTTTCTAGGGCCCAAATTCAGATCTAAGCAACAAGATACTGTTATTGGAGTGTGTGTTTTCCAGAGTAGCCAGGAAACAGACAGGAAAAAAGGAGCTAGAAAGTCCTGGAGACAGAAGAAAGTTGGAACTATGATCCAGAGAGAATGGATGAAAAATCTCTTTACAGGTTTGAGTGCAGGCTAGAAAAAAAAATCAACAGGATTGCATAAAAATACCTGAATGCCTCAGCAATTTCTCCTCCTAATGGAAATAGCTTGAAAGACACTGAATGATGATCAAACAGCATGACACACGACGACTGTGAAAGTAGTCATATTTTTGTAGTCAGAGGGGAGGGGGGCCTAGAGCTTTTTCCATATCTGTTTAAAGCACAGAAAAAAATAGATTTTATGCTCCAGTAATGCATGGACCTTGGATATAAGCCAACAACCGCCAAACTCAGCAGGAATTTCCCAAAGCTCATGGAAGCCAATGGATGGAAAGGTCGCTCATAGATCAACAGTCAAAATGCTCTCTCAAGAATGTAACTTCAAGGCTGGTTGTTACAGAATTTCAGTGCTGAATTCAATTCACAGGTCTATTATCATTCCTTTTTAAAAGCCAGGTTTGATCCACTGGACCTATATGGAGGTTGTGGCTTTGTGCGTATGAGCAACGTGCACGTGCTATTACAAGTGCCGCGTTGCTGCAACTTTTCCAAGTAATGGTTCTGGTTGAAGTGATGAGCTGACTGTCTTCTCATATGCAACCCACCCCACTCCCTCCAGCCAAATCCTCCAGCTCCCATGGTCTCAAATTTGAAATCCTAACCTTCACTCAAGATTCTTTGTATATTGGTCAACTCGTATGAGCATGGGCAGGAGCAATGCCTGATCAGCTGTGAAGAGGGAAAAATTGCTAGCATTCATTTTCGTAATCAATCCTGATTCCTTGGGGAGAAGGTACCTTGGGGTGGATTTTATCACTAGCAGATTAACTTGAGAGTGGGTGAGGGATGTGGAGGAGCGGCTCACAACTCTGCCGTTAGCATTATTGAATGGTTTGGCTTTGCTTCTGTTACTAAAGGAAACTATATATATAGTCTTTTGTTGTTATTGTTTGTTCCTCTGGACTCAGACAATTCATAAATCAGTAAATCACATAAATTCATATCAGGAGAGGCAAGTTTATTGTTTTCTGTTTTAAACCAGTTCTTCTATGTTTTGTCTTGCCTGCAAAATCCTTCCTGCTTCTCAATGCAAGATAATGCAGGCAGGCAGCATTTCTAATATAAGCCAGAAAAGATGTAATGATAAATGTTTAACTGCAGTTTTCCTTTTCATATGCTGAAAGTAAGAAAAGGGAGGAAGAAAACAGACATGTTAATGATGTCCCATCATCATCATACTCTCTTCAGCTAACATGGCAGGAGGACGCATAATTACCTGGACAGAGTCTCAGTATATTGACTTCCGTTATTCCTCAGCTGGAGCTGTTTTTCAGCGTGTGAGCACAAAAAGCTTTAAGGAATAATGCATAAAAATGCTATTATCTTTGGAAAAAGCAATATTCAGCTGCCTTGGCCATTATGTAGGTGAAAGCACAACGGGTACCAAGACTGCTGAGTACATGTGCATGAGATGAGTTGAATCATCTAAGCCAAATGTCCCCCCTGTCTGTTCCACCCTATGCTCAGATGCTGGGGAACCTGAAAGCAAAAGTAGCAATGAAGATGCAACACTGCATGAGCAATTCCATTATTTTTTGTGATAAGAGGCACAAAAAGGCGGGAAGAGTCATGGGAAACACTAGTGGGGAAATCGGTGGCTCTGGGCTCTGTTCTGGGCTCTGCCAGAGCGTGTGACCTCGGGCAACTTGATAAAGTGTCTGGGATCCCTTTTTTTGCGCTTGATTTCATTTTGAACAAAACTTCATGACACCGAAATTCCCACTGCAATCCACAGCATTTGGTAGGAGGTACAGCCCACATCAGTACTTCCCCCGTGAAATGGGAATCATTTGACAGGATGACCCACACTTACCCCTTCTCTGAAAGGTTAATAGCCTACCTGGACACGAGGGGCAATTTCCTATCACTACCTTTGTACCGCGTGCAGCGCGAATCTGATCTCGGTTGGGGTCTCTGGGAACCGTAGTAATGCAAATAAACCCTCCCCAGCATCGACTAAACGCCATTTCCCAGGTTTTGATCACCTGGTGCCGATACGGTCCAATGATACTTGCTGGAGCCGAGACAGATGCTAGCCTTTCCAGCATAGCACTAGTATGTGCTTGCCAGGATGGATGGGGTCTTTTTTGTGGGCTGGTTTTGTGTTCCAAAGCCTTTGTAGGCAATTTAGAGAATATGTCCCCAGGACATTGCGCTTTGGAAAACAGGCATAGGGATTGGGGCGTGTTAGCTCAGCTGCGGTTTTATTAGCAATATGGGACATGAAATAACACAAAGTTTTCATCTGGCCATAGAAATGACTAAATAGAAGTACTTTACAACTTCGGGAGTGTTACATTCTTGTCATGTTTCAGCATTTGCAGATACAACAGATGAAGCAAATTAAATTATGCATGCACTAAAGGAATGCATTGTTAGCCACAGTCTTTGTTAACTTGCCTGCAAATAAATAAACACAAATAACTAGAAGATGTATCTTGAAGATTTGGTAGGTTGGGGTTTTTTTTTGCCTTACGCTTATACATGTAATATATATGCGTGTGTGTGTATCTGTAGGTGACCCCTCAGCCATGCCTGCTGCACTTGTTACCTGGTGGGTCTCACAGTGCAGGAGAAGCCACATGGCTGCACGTCCCTCATTTGCATTCCAGTTGTATACAGCTTTGGCAATTTGTTTATGCAACTGAATGTATGCAATCATCAATAACACAGTCTGCAATACGTCCCAATTAACGTTGCCGCAGGAATCTTCCTTCATGTTTGTGCTAGCTTCTGTAGATGTAAACGCTCACCCTTAATGATGCATTAATGTTGTTTTCTTTTTTTTTTTTTTTAAAATGCTGTGTTTGCAGTATAAAGTCCACAATTTATTTTGTTCTCTTTGCCCAGCAGGGACACTTTTTCCACTGACTCTTTAATAAGAAGCCTTCATGAGTACAAAAGCCATTTATCTTTATTAGTTGTATATTTTGCTCATCACCTCTCTTACATTTATGAATTAAATATTCACTGATTTTTTCACAAAGAAGAATGCCCCACTGCTCAGTAAGAACAATTACCACCAGCTATGCACAGAGAGCCGTAAGCAAAACAAACTTGCATTACTTCTGTTATGTCAGAAATTACAGGAACTGAATCTTATCTTTTAATGGAGATCCTTGTGGGGTTGGGGTTTTTTTGAAGAAATCTGTAAAACAGGCTGTGAAAGAAGGGCTTGCATCTGTTTCTTTGCTTTGTTTAATTTTCTTTTTTTGCTTTGTGATACACAAGCAAAGGTGAAGGAATTTTTGTTCTCTTCCCCACTTTTTGCTTGTAATCTTATCGATAGACTAAGAGAACTGATGAGTATTCGTTCTGTCTGATATAGTGTGAAACCTATTCAATTATAACTGTGTGATTAGCTTACTCTCATTTTTTGATGAATTAATTTTAAGGCTCAAAGGACCAGTGTGGTCAGCTACCAGATATTACTGCGTCAAGCCTACAGCTCTAACTGGAAGTCGCTGAAGAAAGGTGTGCATCCCCGAGCAGAAAACTTTGTGTTCATGTAGCATAGATGACAAATCCGCATCACCTCTGAAAATATGGAGCTTGTTTTCAACCTAGATTATGTACTTTCAAACTGCAGCCACAGAATTTGATGCCGAGTCTGTATCTACAGCACAGAACCCCCCCCCCATCAAGGAAATCAGTCATGAAAAATAACTTTAAAAATTGTTTCCCCTCCCCAGCAATATCCTGTATTGTTTGAGGTTACGTCCTGTGAGCGGAAGACCCAGCGGAGCCTGGGCAAGGCTGTGCCTGTGCCCCTGTCCCTGGGTGCCCAGGCAGGGGACAGCCGGACGAGTGGCGTTTGCTGACCCACCGGCCAGTTGTGCCCAGCCTTGGCCATGTGCTTTTCCCTGGGATTTCTTACTCTCCCAGGCTGTTATGTTTCATCAGCCTTGTAGAAGTTCAGTTATTTTTGAGACGTACACCTCTGAGACTCCTTTGAATTCAGCTGAAGTTGGCTTCGAGAGAGAGGCAGAGAGGGATGGTCTCTCCCGAGGACATGGGCTAATAACTCTGGCCTCTCTCTGCCCATCCTTCCCCTCCCCTCCCTTATTGCAGCCCTTGGCAGTTGGAGATTAAAGACAACTTGTGCCCTCTGGTAGAAATCATCTAGGTAGATGACCCTTTTCTGGGCAAATACTGCCTCTGGGGAGGCAACCCTCTGCACCTGGGGGCCAAAACTAAGCCCGTCCTGCTGTTCACTACAGACTCCCTTGAAGTCAGCAGGGTGCCCCAAAGACCTGAGCTTTGATATTTTTTCAGTATTGAGGGAGTTTGGGAAAGAAAGGGAGCTTCTGTCCCCCATAGAGAGTGCAAGAGGCTCCCCTGCCGGGCTGGGCCGGCAGCTGGAGCTCGGCCCCTCGCCGGGGAGCTGCCACGCACCGGCCCTTCCTGAATTCACGTGCAGCTGTAACTGCTTTTTTTCTACTTCTTTTTTTCCAGCTGAGCTGGCACCACCTGTGAAGTGGGATCACCCTAAGGAAGGACACACAAGAAAACACGGGAAAAGGCCCTTTTGCCCAACGTCCTTCACTGAGGGATGCCTTGGGTTTAACACTAGCGGAGCCAGCGAGCTCAAATGGCTTCCCACTGGATGCGTGTTTTAGTGGGCTTCCGTAAAAAACACTTTTTGCCAGCGCTTTGGGGTTTGCTTTTCTTTTTAAAAGAAATAGAAACATAGGGAGGAAAAAGCCTTTCCTCAGCAGCACTGTTGACACAGTCGCAATTTTCATTGTCTGCACTTTTCTTCTGCAGCAGCAATGTCACCTCCCTCCCGCTTCTCTGAGCTCTGCTGATACATCAGTCAAATGCCCACAGCAAGATTGCCACGAAATGTCTTTTGACAGGAACGGCAGCTTGTGGCCCACAGCTACGATGGCTGTTACAATGATCGGTGTGAGGACAGTGCACAGGGCACACGCCGAGGTAGCGTCAGGCGTCGGGCCTTGCACCATGTTCTTCAAAACACTCTATAATCTGCTCTTCTTGCAGGACTTCTCCCGCTTTGCTTCTGATGGATTAATTTCTCCCTGGGGCTGCAGCCCTGTGTTTGCTGTTATCTCTTTGCAGTGAAGCACCTCTGTAACCATCAGCTGAAAGAGATTTTCGGTGTGTCCTGTCAGAGAAGGTTTGTGTTAACGCTTTCTTGCCAGGCACAGGCCATCCAAAGCTATGCTCTAATTAGTCATACTCCTATATTTAAGCTCTACTGTTATTGCATCTTCGTTTTATTGTTTCTGTGGCAGGTAAATCCTTTCTTTGCAAGACGCTTTCTTCTAGCTGAGGGTATGTAGCCCTCCATGGAGGTGCCCGTGCCGCTGGGATAAATACCCCCGAGGGCCAGGAACTGCAGTGTCAGGAGGTCCAGCTAGAAGCATTGCTGCCCTTTGGTGTTAATAACCCCAGCTCGTATGGTAAGGTGAGCAACCTGCATTCAAATACGCATGTCCTGCCTCTCTGTCCTCCCCCACTGGCATTTCTGGTGTAAGGCATTGCAATAGGAAGACCCCGTCCCTTGGCTGCCAGGGTGCTGGGATGCTCTCAGGTGTGCAGAGGGAGGAGGTCAGCTCCGTATCCTTTGCTGCTACACTCCCCCCCAGGGCAAAAACAGGGTGCCCCGGGGCCATTCGGTCCCAAGGGGACTGTGCCCTCCAGGGAGAGCCCAGGGCTCTGCAGCAGGTTCGTTGCTGCCTGTCGGAAATGGCCCGGCTCCGCCTGACAGTGAGTGATATATTCTCCGGAGGCGTCAATCCAGTTGCAGCTTCACCCATGTCAGGTTTGTGATGAAAGATACTCTCCTTTGCCACCTCCTCCTCCTCCTCCCCAGGACTGACTCTTTGAAAACCATGGCTGGCTTTCAAAAGCTGGCAGTTGAAAGAGGTAATAACGTGCCCGCCCATGAAAGCTAACCATCCTGAATGAGCTCATGAGAAAATCTGATCTAACCTGCCTGTCTGAACAGTATTTATAAATACTGCTACCCAAGGATTAGGCAGCCCAGCCCGGCTGCACTGGTGTAGTCAGTGAAAGCAGCTGTTTATATTTCAAACTTTCTGATGTAGCAGGGTTTTATAAAAAAGTCACAAGGTCACACTTTTTTTTACTCTTTTTTTTTTTTTGGCAAAGCCTGTAGAGGAACAAGCAGTGCTTCAAAATGCCGCTGCCTCCATTTATTTAAACATTTCAGGATGTTGATGTCATGTCCCCACCCCCCATCCCAAACCTCAGCAAATATCAAGATTTGTCTTTGGAGCTGTAAAGGAAACCAGGAGTCATTCTACACACCAGAGCCTCGCTGGATGTAAATTCCTACAGCTGCACCTACGGAGGGCACGCTGAGCTGATTTACACCAGCTGATGAGCTTTAACTGGGAGGGGAAGTCACTGCTTCGGGGCAGCTCGCATGTGGGTATGGGGATCGCAGCCCTGCTCCCGGCCCTCTGCCAACGCTGCCCTCCAACACGCGCGCAACACTCGGTGCCCGCTGCCAGTGCTCTGCTGTGTGTAGGGCTGGGGTTTTCAATCAGATCTGGCCAAAATACAGCTGTTGGGCCCCTGCTGGGTCATGAGCCACGCAGATGGGGTGCCCCCGGGGTATGGGTTTCAGGTGGCCTGTTTAGACAGAGGGGTTGGAGGATGATGGGAAGCAGCTGGGGGATGAGGGTCTGCCTGCTGAGACCAAGAGGCGGGATTGCTGGGGGTCCTCCTGGTTATTCTCTTCCTGATGGCTCCAGCGTTCCTCCTTCTCCTGCCCTGGACTCCTTCAGGTACATGTCCTGGGCTCTTGCTGTATGGGGGGTTTGGTATGTGGCTTTATCATGAGGCAGAAAGGCTTTCAAAACTGCTTGTGTATTTGTGCTGGATACCCTTTGGGCTCAGGGTCCTTCCTGCTCTCTTGCTGCACATCAGAGGAGCTCCCATGCCCAGCTGCTGTTGAAGGAGATTTCCTCCTCTCTGCCCTAGCAGCTGAGTGGAGGTCTGTGCTGCTGCTTTTGTGATACCCCAGGAATATTTTTTTTCAGCTGTTGTTTGTTGCAAAAGCATGCTAATCCTCTGCTTCCACCCCAGTAGGAATGGAGACCCTTGTTGTTTCACATTACTCGACGGTCAGCATTTTCACTAGATGAGATTGAGGGATAAAGGATGTTTACTTAGGACTGTGGGCGTCTGGTACTAGAATAAAGTGAATAAAAGAATTATTAATATTGTATTTAGCTTTAAGTATTTTTTTGGCTATTTCTGCAACCCAGCTAGCTTTTTGGGGTGGTTCATTAGCTGTTGCCCCTGGGGCTGGCATATTCTGGAGTGTTTTCTGCTACCTCTTCCTCTGATTTTAAAGGTGGCTGCTAGAGAAACTATTCTGGTTGGCATGTTCCTTCATAGGAAAACTTGCTTTTCTTCCTGGCTGATTGCCTCTTGGTGCCTGTGACTTATCCCTGGGACCTGGCTCTGTAAGGACTTGCATCGCTTCTGTCTTGCCCCCCACTTTCAGGTTACTGAATTTACATTTCTATTGTACAAGTAATTACCTCATTCCTGGCTTCAGGCCACATGCTTTTGCTTAGGAAAACACTGTGGTATGACTCTATAGATGATATATTATGAGAAATGTTAACAGTACAAACTCCTTTTATGATTTATCATTGATAGCTCGCCGCAAACATTACATACAGCCTAAATGCATAAACACGACCAAAGGGTGACCTGAGGATGTGGTTCCCAACACAGTGCAACGCTTGGCTCCCATTTTATTAGATTTTCGGGACTCCACTCCAACCAGCTACAGAAGAGATGCTGGGATTCCTATAGCTGATGAAGGGCAAATCCCACACCCATTGCCGTGCCCCTTTTGGCAGCGTGTTGCTGCTTTTGCAGCGATTTTTCTACATCAGTATCTTTAGCAGATGCAAACCCACAGAATGTGAGGGACCTCCAGCACCCAGCTGGTGGCCTTGAGGAGAGGCTTCTCCAGCCCTGTGGTGTTCAGGGCTCAGTGGTCCCCTGCCAAGACGATGGCATTTTGCTGCCATGAAAGAGAGGGCATGGGCTAATGGGCTCTCCCAAGGAAGAAGGAGCTTGCTGTATTTGCCAAGCCTATTTCTTCTTGGGCTTTATGTACAGATGGGTGTGAGTGTGCACACACGGTCTCTACCTCCCTGTCTCTCATCCCCAAAGGTGTCTGCAGGACTTGCCTAATGGTCCTATGGATGTGACCCTATGGACGGCTGGCTGCCCTCCACTGAGGCTGCAGAGAGTTAATGCTCCCAACTTTGTTGCTTCGATTAACCTCTTGTGTTGGATGGGAAATGCCTAAAGTACATCTCCCTTATTCCCAGTCCTGCTCCCAGTGAAACCAAGTGACAAAAATACTACTTAACATCAGCAGAACCACGAGTCTCAGAAATCCCACTGAAACTACTGAGATCAGATCTGGGCCCCAAACAGCTGAATAAAAGTAGCAGCTTGGGCTAATTTAAATAATCTCTTTTTTCAAAAATACTTTTAAGGAGTTTGAAGGGTGTGGAGACTATTTTTTTTTAATCTACTTTGAATTAGAAAGAGATGGCAGTCAAGCTGGTAAAAAGTGTAAAGAATTTTTCTCTGAGAAATTATCTTACTGACTTTGTTCTTTTTTATATATATATATAAAAAAAAGAAAATCTAACAAAAAGCCTGCCCTTCCCCAAAAGCCCAACCTTTTCAGAGTTCACTTTACGGTCTTTAAAAAGATAGTTTGGAAAAACACTTTTAAATGAAAGGCAAGGCTAAAGAGGAAATGTTTTGCTGAAAAGTTATTTCTATCTGAAAAAGTAGCTCTCCTTTGCCTAGTTTCTATATTTAAATTTTTATCAGAGAAAAAACTATTTTTGCTGGAAAGTTTCTGTGCAGAAATGTTGATCGGTTGAGTACAGGAGTCAGAGCCTCAACAGAGGGTAACTCTTCACTGAGCCATATTCCAAAAAACAAACCTCCAATTAATTTTCTTTTTACTGCAAAATACTTGCAGTCACTTGCTGAGCTCATCTGGCAAATTTCAGGCTAACAGTTCTCTACGGTAAAGCTGTGCTAGGGCTAAAGTAGGGCTTTACATTGGAAAGCAACTCGTGACTTTCTGTCATTTTCCTACGACATCTTTATAATGGATGTAAATCCATAATATTAATTGTCAAGATGGGTCTGAAGGACTCGTTTGTCATATCCCTATACATACGTATGTTTGCTCTTCTCAAGTAAGGGTGATGTTCATAATTTGCAGCCAAGGCTTGATTCTTAGATGATAAAGCAGCTCTGAAATGTATATGTTTGCTTGATGTAACCCTTCTAAAAATGATTCACAGGATAAAAAAATCTCTGTCAGAAAGCCAACTAAATGGTAAAGCTAATAACCTCTGCCAGGGCCCCAGGCATAGGTTGTCACCTAACAAACGGCTGGGTTTTGTGGACCTTTAAGAACAAACATCTACAGTACAGCTCATGGGTTAGTAAAACTATGATGCAACTTAGCGACATTTTAGAAGCATGGGGGAGTGGGGATGAAAGTCAATCCAAATATCTTGTTGTTATTATCTCCTTGAAAACAAGAGCACCGAGAGCAAACTCCTGTATCAGCCTTGAGGTTTTAAGTTGGCTGTGTTAAAACAGCAGAGCAGTAGTTTTTGTAACAGTTAAATGCTAATACTTGCCTTTGTGAGGGCAATCCTATTTTAAAGTTTCTAATTTATAATTAAGATTTCCATTGGAAATCATACCACCCTCCTTCCCCATAATTTCACAATGCATTTGCAATGATAAAGGCTGAAAACGAACTGCGTTCTCCTTATGACTGAACAGATCTGTGTGTGCTGGAACATGGAGACAGGCCTGTCGTGGGCAGGGGGTTCCTCAGCAATGGGCAGCCCCTTTCTCACTCACTGCAGATTAAAAGGGTTCAAGAGCTGTGAGAAGGCACAGGGCTCCCTGTGAGATTGGGGTCACAGCACAGGATGGGCTGCAAAGCCTCTCTAGGGTCCCTGCTCCCCTGCAGGGTGCAAATGGGATGGAGGGCAGTGGTGGCCCTGATGCTCTGCTGCGAGGGAGCAAGCCTGGGCAGGTGGGTGATAACCCAAGTACGGTTTTGCTGCTTGGTTGCTCGGGTCCAGAATAGGCACCCCAGATGCTGAGGTCAGCTCAAAGGTCCCCTGCTATGCAGCACCCTGGGGCTGGGGAGCGGGAGCCAGAGCAGGGCTGGGAGTCCCGACCGGGGACACTGCAGTGGGCACCCAACCGTCAGGCTGTTGTGGGAGGGGGGACCACAGCAAATAAGGCCCGTTTCTGGCTGCTGCCGCTCTCTGCATTGGCACTGGGGAGAGCCATGATTCGGAAGGGTGCAGAGATGAAGTACAAAACCCCTTTGCCTCCTGAAAGCCTGGTAGAAGATCAAAATGTTCATCCTTGAAAATGTTCAGAGAGGGAATTTTCTTGTCCTCTCTCTTGATCAAAGGGTTTCCTGCCTTGATCCACTTGCTGGATGACAGCATTAGTAGTAAATGGTTGCCCCTTTCATCCTCATGGGTGGTCAGTCTTTTAAAATCTAACTCAAATGGCTAGCTGGTAGGGAAGCATGTTTTAACATAGTAGTTCTTATATGTGTTTTCAGAAACATCAACTCCATGGATATCCACCTACTTGAGTTTTTAAATATTTTTAAAATCAAAAAGGCCTGGAGCAACCAGCCTAAAATCAGCTCTAAGTTCAGAATAAAAATGAAAATTGGAAAATGCATTCAAAACTTTCATAATTCAGTATTTCTTGATTCCTGGTATTAAGAAAAGAAATGGAAGTCAGCGTTTTTGCTACTGCGATCTGGGGGGACTATCTCCCAGAAAAGCTGGGAGGAGGGATCTGAAAGAAGGTTTTGCTTTTAGTTGTTTACCCGTTGCTCATCTTAGCATGAGGTCTGCAGTTGACGAAGCTATGCAGTTTGTAATCTTCTGGTCTGTTGGGTTTTTTTTGCTGGAAAAACATTTTTAATATCTGTTGGGTTTTTTTTTCTGGGAAAACATTTTTAATAAAGAGCCAAATTTATTACAACACTTGAATGCTACAAATCATCAGTGTCTTGTAAAGCTCCATCTTGACACAAACATGAAAACACAAAGGCTTTTGGGACTGGACTTGACTGCTCTGCACTATTTTCTCCCTCCTTGTCTCCCCCTCTTCCCTTCCAGAATCACTGATGCATCTCTAATAGGAAAAATGCAAAGTGTGCAAGTTGTCTTGGCACCGTGGCTCAACATCTTGTCATGTTGCACTATTATGTTGACTATTCTACACAGGGAGAGTGCATGAAAAAATCCCAGAAGCACTGTTCTGGTTCAGGCAACCACAAAAGCAATTCTCCTTTTTTGTTGGCTGAAGGAAAAGAGATTCTACAGAGATGGGCATCTCAGAGCTAATCAGCTGGTTTGACTTAAAGGGAGCTATATGGAGGAAAGCCAGTGGCATATTGCAGACCTAACTGTGCTCAGACTTAGCTATTGTTTCTCTCGCCCGCTTTTTGGATGCGGAAAGAAAAGAGGAGTTGCAGAATTCTGCTTTCAAAAACTGGGTGTATTGATTGGTCATAATTATCTTATAAAATGGGAGGGGATGCAATAGGAAAACTTGACCCAATTGTTTTCAAGACTTCTGAGGGACGAATTTAATTATTTCAGTATTTTGTGGTTATGCCCACTGAAGTATGAAGTCCTTCAGCTATGTGTGTCTGTCCATGTGTTTTAATTTATTTATAGATTTCCACTATTGTGGTAGCTGTGCCTTTCACAATCCATAATTCAGCACATCACTCTGAACTAATACTGGTGACAACCCCCCTCTTTGCACAAAGGGAACTGAGACAAAGCATATGCATTTGTTGAACTTGGAGGGGTTTTCTTCCTCATTTAAAGAAGCAGATTTGTTTGGGTATATATTTTATTATCATGTTTAATCTATTTACCCAAGTCCTGAAGAACCTCAACACAATGATTTTGGAACATTAAGCCCTATCCCAGATGATGCAGCCGATGCTCTAGTGCTTATAGGTCCTGCCTGCCTCATACCCGCATACCTCCTGTAACATAGCCTTAGCGCAGTCTGCCGCGGGTAAGAAATGGGACCCAGTCCTTTCCAGAAGCAAGAAGTCCTCAGCAAAAGGAGAGAAAAAGGCTCAGCAAGGAAGCAAAGACCTTTATCCCACCCTTTTTTTTTTTTTTTTTTAATTGATGACAGAAGGGTTCATAGCAGACCTAAGGCTAAGTTCTTCGATCGAAGCAAAAGCTTCCTAACTTTTTCTCGTTGGCTGTGTTTTTTGTAGAGGTGCTTTATGAAAATAAGGGTGCGCTCTCTGTTCTACTTAACAAGAGCAGAAGCAAATCACCAGCCTGTTAAATTGTTGGTTTGCTCACATGATGTGTGCCCTCTGAAAATGCTTAGGTCAAAATAAAACTGAATAGTAAAGCCACGTGACTGCTAATGGAGAGAAAGGGCATGAAGAACAATGCAGTAGCATATTAGAAAACACTTGTTATAGGCTTGATTGGAAAAGTATTGAAGTTAATGGCGATATCTCCTTCAGCAGGTTTGGATCAGGCTTTTACAGAAAAGCGGTCAGGCTCATTCTATGGTTGCTTCATATATGAGAGATCTGTGGTTTGATGACTGCAATGGAGCGATGCCTCAAGGGGCTTTACACAAGTCACTTGGGCATGAGCAACAGCCTGGTCACACTCTGTTAGAGCAGGGGCCTGGGATGATGCTCTCGGGGGTCATTCCCTATTCTGCTCTCAAATCTTGCTTCAGCAGTTCTGATACTGCAGTGATTAGATTCCCTTAGAAATTTGCATGGTTACAATTTTTCCAAGCCTTGATGTTGACACACCTGTTTCGCTATTAAAATTTATACAGGAGCAGTCAGCCCTCCTTTATCTGAAAGGTATGCCAGACAGAAAAGGCCTCTGAAGCGGTTCTTGCCTCTGTGCTGGAAACCATTTGGGTTCAGGCATGTTAACACTATCTCACTGGGGGTCTTTGGGCTTCCCGGGCCTGGTTGGTCATCAGAGGTGAATCCTTCCACCCAGAGTCCCGCAGTAGCATCACATGGTTCAGGTGGGAGCTGGATGCTTTAGGCAGGGCTCTGGATCCTGGCTCAGCACCCCACGCTGCATCCCTGGAGATCCACAGTGCGCAGGCACCCCAGTGGCTCTGCTGAAGTGACCCTGGGTCCAGCCAGACCTGTCAAGCTGCTGGGCACGGGCTGGCCCTTGGTACCTGGGGCATCTGGCGGTGGGAGGGTGCCGAGGGAACAACTCATCTGTCTCTGCCAGACTGGCTGGCTAGCTCGGGCTCCCTGCTACACAAAAGTAGGGAATCTCCTCCTGGAGTCGAGCAGCTTCGGAGCCAGTCTTTGGTGTGTTACTGTGTTGGGGCAGATAAGTCTCCCAAAGCTTGAGCTGAGTTTTCATAGAGCCACGTTCAACCTACAGCCGCACCAGTCTGCAGCTATGATAAGCTATCCCTGCATAGCTGAAAGTTGTCTCTTAAATTATTATTATTATAATAATAATAATTTATTCCCCACTATGACAATACACATTTTAATACTCGTGTCATTGTGTCCATGTGAGCGTGCACTCCCTTGCCGCATTGCTTATTTAGCAGTACCTAGGCTGGCAGGATCCGGGCCTTCGCTCCCTGTCTTTTGCCTGTAATACAGAAAGGTGGGGCAGATGGTCAGGTTATTTGGTTTTTTTCAGTGAGGAAAAAAATCGGAGGTGATTTCACCACCATATTATTAGCTGAGATCACCTTGCCTCTGCTTGGGTCACATCAAGACATCTGTCTCGAGGTAGCATGGTGCTTCTGCAGGGAAGACAGAGATCCTGTGGGATTTTGGGCCTTTGGAGGGCCTTTGCCCCACTCTCACTTTGTAAAAGGGAAATTTTCCACATACAAAGCCTAGTAGCTGCTCCTCTGAAATATTTAATTCCCTAATGGGTAAAGCTCATCCCTTTAGAGATGGCCATAAACCCCAGATAACACAGCTTTTGGGATGCTGAGGTGATGCTGTGGCTGGCTCACAGTACGAAAGTGGATTACACCCTGGTGTTGGCAAAGCGTTTTGAAACTCTATGAGGACAGCACCCTAGATTCATAATTCATAGGACTTAAGGCCAGAAGGGACTATTAGATCATCCAGCCTGACCTGTATAACACAGGTCATAGCATTTCGCTGAGTAATTTCTGCTTCAGTCCTTCTGTTTGAGCTACAGTGTACCTTACAGAGGAACATGTAGTTTTAATTAAATGAATCCAGAAATTACGATTTTTTTGTTGTTGTTATTCACTGGTAGTTTGGTCTAGCAGCTAATTGCTCTCAATGGTTTGTGATGAATGAAATAAATTGTATCTTGTTTCTAAGCTGAGTTTCCAGCCCTTAGATCTCGCTACACTTTTGTCTGCTAGAATAAAGAGCCATCTACTATCAGAAATATCTTTTTAATGTGAAAGTTTTAGCTATGAATTACAACATCCTGAAGTTCAGGATCTTGCTCGCTTCAACTGGATACAATGAAAAGAAGAGAACCGCTGTGTTCTGTAGATGGATCACGCTTTTTTTCTGTACATTTATTGTGCCTGTGGAATGGACTTGGTATTTGTGGAAATTAACAAAGCAAATCCCTTCTAATACATTAGCAAACACAGCTCAAAGCCTGTTCTTCAGTCAGGCGGAGGAATTGTCTCCTGCCTTGGAAAAAAACTCAGCTGAAATAAAAATTTATATTAGAGCAATGCAAAGCATTTCATCAGACCTCAGACACAGTTGAACTTAGCCTTGGGCCAGAGGCTGAGTGAGGTCATGAACCTCAGCTCATGCTGGCAAAAATTCAGCTGTGAGAAATGTTGCTGCTTCTCCTCCTCCCACAACAACTTGCACCTTCTACTACGCTCCCCAGAGCCACCCGTACAGGGAGGACATGGAGGGAGAGGAAAGCAGGAGGAAGCAGTTTACATCTCCTGTCACCACTCATTTTTCCTGGGGGAGGATTTGGTTGCCCTTCCCCACTTTTCCTTCAGTGTGTGGGGATGCAGGATGGCATGAGAGTGTCTGAGACTTCCATGATGCAGACTGCCTTGTATTGTCCTTGAAGGTGTTTCTGGCTTGTTGGATACTAAGCCTGCCTAGAGGAAAAGCAAATAAGCAAGATAACTCCCATCCCATCTGATAATCTTTGTTGGGGCGGGGAGGAGTGGCATACTTTTGCTAGAGCAAGGCATCTCCATCAGAAGCTCTCTGCTGGTAAAGTGCTCCTGACATAGAGGCAGTTTATAAAGGTACCCTAAACAAAATCTGTAATGACTGCAAAATCATGTTACTGCATCTCACAACTCCTGTTTTTAAATCATAAAATGGAGCTGCTTGCTCCAGCTATGCTGAAAACATTAAGTGTGGGCATGACTTAGTTCAAGAGAATCTCTGTCAAGGTGGTTGGCACATCTGGTTAGTCACCACAGTGAGAAGTCAACTTTGAGGAAGAGCCGCATGATTAGCAAGTTTGGGTTTTTTAATACAGAAGGCAAATTTGGAAAGAGTAAGGGTTACCCACAGATGCCATCATCTCTGATAGTTATGCAAAAGATGCTAGATACCTACATAACCTCTTTGATGCTTAGGTTTCCTCCAGTAGATGTTTATGGATATTCTTCTCAGCTTTCTATTTTGGCTACGTGCCCTAATTTCCCTTTTATTTTCCAAATTCTTCAGCTATGACTATACTGGAGAAATGTGCTCTGATAGATTGGTGTCTGCAGTGTGTAGTACAATAAGAAGCTGGTCAGGAGTATAGCACCTATGTGTTGCTGGGTTAGCACCAATAGTTGGCCACCTACATGAGGGTTTCCACCAGAGGGTTTCCACCATTGCATCTTCAGTCCTCCATGTCCTACTGTTCCCATTCCATGTGGCCAAGGTGGTAGCAAGATGTGTTAAAAACATTCCCTTTACTTAGCATGTGCTGGTCCTAGAGTAGAGAAGCCCTTGGTGGCTCTTTCGGGTGTGGTCAGCATTCTCTCAGCTGGAGCTTCTTTAGCAGGCTAGTCCCCACCTGCAGCTCTTGAGAGCCCAGTTGCTTTTTTTTGTTCTGGCTTAGCCTCTGCTGGCTGGTATATAGCCTTTCTGAAAGAAACCAAACCAAATGGAAGTTGGAGAGAGAAAATAAGGTACATACAGGTGATCCTAGAATTCATAGGTGTGATGCAAGGTACAGGGGAAAGTGAACAGCAAGCTTGGTTGAAAAGCTCACGCCATAGTTTCGTGAAAAGCCACTGTGAAGGAGATATGTCTCTCTTCCTTGGCTACTTGTTCCTGCCCTCTTCTTTGTTTTGGCACAAAAGATGATGTAGCTGGAGGCTAGGGTGCTGATCTGGCTGAAAATAAATGTGAGAACCAGCAGTCTGCTAAGTTGCTGGCTGCAAGTTGTGAGCAATCTGTACAGAGCTTGCTAAAAAGGTGCAGAACCCAGTGCCCAATCCGGCCATGAAAAGCAGTTGTTACCTGTTCCCTGGCCACGTTTCTTTCCCTGGGGACTGCATGCAGAAAAGCAAGCTGAGGTCTTGAGTCCATAAATGTTTTGATAAACCAGATGGATCCCTTGCCAAGCCATCTGATTTTATTTAGTTTTATCTCCACATTTCTTTTACAGCCAATTTCTATTGCATGTCTAATGAAACCATAGTGCTGCTATCTGCTTTGGTAGTTGTCTTTCCCGTGCATTGACTGGCATGTTGGCAGATGATCGACGGCCTCAGGCTGCTGCGTAAAAGACCCAACAGTGGCAGTGCTTGCAGGACTGTACAGCAGATGCTTTGATGTTGCTAACACAGGGTGTTGCGTTAACGTTAGACTGTAACGCACGCAAACATAAGTGCCATTGACTTCATTGAGATGGCTGGCCTGTAGTCATCGCTCAGATCTGAATGCTTCATAATGTTACATTAGGCATTTCCCTTATCCCACTTGTAACAGTTTCTTCGTGATGAAGAGGCCTGTGTAGCACTTGCAGAAGGGTGTTTTATGTGGATATTTGTTTTCTATAAGTATATAAAGAGATATCCATCTAGATGTATAATAAACACCCCATAAAGCAGCTTGACTCTGCATGGAGATTTGCAGCTGTGTTTACGTAGCCTGACACTGCAATATCCATACATCATCCCTTCCTCAAGGAAGTCTTGCTTCTCTTTTATCTCCTCTTGCCTTTTAAAGGCTCTGAGTTAGAATTTACTTTGTTCCCACATGACCACAGCTTACCATCACCTCATTGCATCTGCTTCTTAGCAGATGTTATGGAAACTTGACAGCATAATAAAGTGTCGTGCTAACTTGATCCAAGTGCACTTGGAAAAAGTACACTTGAACTTCAGCACCACTGGTGGGAATATGGCTTGAATTAATGAACATCTACGTCAGGTTTAGACCTTGTTTTCCTCAGGCCAGCAGGCTGCGAGTCTCGCAGTCTCCTTGGCTGGAACTGTGGTTATATGAGATCATTAACACACTCTTCCCCAAACCTCTCCAAAGATGCTAACAAATTAGCAAAAGCACTGTTCCTTTTGTCCTCTGCTGGTATCCCTTGTTATCAAGGAATGGGTTCTACAATTGATAATTCAGCAATGGAAAGCAATTCCTCGTCTCTGCGGGCGGCTCAGCGCTGCAGGCACAGAGCTCAGACCTTTCAAAGGAATTCCCACCTTCTGGTTTGATTAGCAAGGCTTTGACTTGCTGGGATTTTCTGAACTCGCTCCAGGAGCTCAGCTAGCCAGGGCTGCCTTGTTACTCAGTCCAGCTCTCTTGCGTGAGGTCTAAGTAGGGATTAGTTTTTTCCTTTGTTAGAAATCATGCAGGGACAGTGGAGCCTGTCTCTGTACGTGTCCCTAGGAATACCTAAAGAACTCTGTTAGACTACATATGCATGGGTGCATATGCATGCACATACTCACGCAGAAACACACACACATTTCTCTAATACTAGAAGTTTCCTGTAGGTGGTAGGAAACTCCACAGTTTACATTTACCGCTCATTATTACAATTTGCATTGCAGTGGCAGTAGGTAGAAGCTCCCATCTCCTTGTGCTGGGCATCTTCCACACGCAGTGGCTAGAACTGTTCCTCTCCAAAGAGCCGGTATGGAGTTTCCTCCACATGGTGTTTGTGGAAGCTCGTGCCTCCTCTCCGTTGCTGCTTTCTGTTTTCCTGGCTGCAGCGAGGCAGAGGAGATGTGAGGAGGCAGGGCAGGAGCCCCAGCGGAGGCTGCTGAGCTGCAGCCCCGGCTGTCCCTTCTGGCAACTGGTCTCCAGCGTGATGCCAGTTGTCTGGAGATCTCTCTGGGTGGCTCCTGGGGAGGGCAATGTGAGCCACAGATGAGGCTACAGCTCTGCCTGGTTTAGGCAGTGGTGATTTCCAGCAGATCTAAGTGGAGTGTGAGAGCAGACTCTGTACCCTTCTTCCCAGCCACCACCCGCCGAGCTATAAAACCCTGGGTCACGCACTCCTTGGGCTGAAGGATAGAAAAAGCAATTGAGCTTGGTGTGCCTGATTTTGCTACCCTTTGTGTTGCACATGCAAACTTGATACACGGGCCTGAGGCTTTGAGTGAGTGGGATAGAAAAGCCATGTTTATTTGCTGGCAATTCTCCAGCGCAGAGTTACACTGTATGCTTCCTCCAGAGATCACAAAATATTTTCCAAGTCTTATTAGCCTCATTTTCACAGACAGAGCTGCTGCAGTGAAGGGAGGGGGTGCTTCCCCCACAGGTGGATAAGACAACCCTGGGGGGCTGTCCAGAGGGACAGGGTTTGCTGAGATTTAAATCCACAACAATGTTATACAGATTGAAAGCATGAACTTGCCATTAGTCTAATGTAAATAGCTCTTCCATATGTTTGGTCTACTCATCCAGTATGTTTTCAGTTACGCCTATCATGCTGCTAATGGTCAGCAATGTTTGTAGAAAAACAGTGCTTCCCTCCTTGCCCAGGCCTGGGATGTTTCTTTCACGTTCCCCAGAACTGCTCATGGACCTCTAGGAATTTAACTGTGATTCTTTGTCCTGTTCAGGAAATGCCCTGTCAAAAAGGATTGTCCATCAAAGTGGTTCATATCTCATAGTACAGTTTACAGGGGTCCGCTCTCAAATTGCTTTATTCCAGATGCCCATGCTTGATGTCTGTATTTCTAGAATTGATAAACTTGTATTTCATAGTAGTTCCTAGTGTGTCCTGCAGATGAAGGCGAGGATTTCTGGGTCAACCCCAAAGCAGCATTATGAAAAGGGAGCACATCGGACAAGCAGCTTCCACCACAGCCACCGTAGGCTGTGCTCGCTGGCAGCATGGGGTTGCCTTCACAGTGGCGAAGTTCTTAGCAGTGATATTTTGCAGTGTGGGCAGGATGCCTGTTGTTCAGGGTAATGAATTTATGGCTGCTCTCAAATCTCTGTATGACTGTGTGTCTCAGAGCATGCATGCTGCTCAGGTTTCATGGTCTTTCTCATCCTTGCTGAGGCATTGTAGGATGGTTGCCCCCACTTTCCCCACAAAGCATCCTTCAAAAGACAATCGGGCAATGTGTAAGTCACAAGAAATGTCGCAGAAAATTTCCACCAAGAATTTCCAGCAAAATCCTTCTCTGTGCTTCCTCTCTAACTACAGAGCCAATTGCCAGCATAGGATAAACTTTAAAGTTGGGATTTTGTTGTTGTTGTTTTAATGGTTTTCCAGCACTTGTTTTAAGCCAGATGCTGTTGTGACCATTTACACACGTGCGTGGCAGACAGGACCATGTAGTTGAGTACTTGCATGTGCCTTCGTGCCGCTTTCTGTAACAGTAAGGTGTTTTTTCTGTGCATTGATCGGATGGAGATTCTCTCTTCACCCCTTTTTGGAGTGCTCTTCCTCCCTGCCCTTCTGCCACCTACCCAGCAGACCTGTGTGACTCTTCCTTCCCACTCCCGTGCATGCTGCAGCGACCCGCCGGCTAATCGCCCTGAACTTGCTCGCACTGCTGGGACCTGACTTGCAGATTCCAGCCGTCTTTACTTGAGGAACGGCAGCCTGGCAGCCCTCCAGTCTGCCTACTGGATCTGGGCCAGCTATTTATTGTGAAACTTTTGCTCCTCTTGCACTTTGCCGCAATTTTCATCCCCCTGGGTGATTTGCCTAGTACCAGGTAGAGAAATCCAATAAAAAGCCCAGGGAATTTGCTCTGTGCTCAGCAACACACAGTTGCTACTGACTTGAATCCTGTTTCTTTTACAGCAATATACAAGGGACTGTAAAACCAATAAAAGGTATTTTAACCTGTGACCGCAAATATTTTGGTGGGACTGTGTGGCAGGGAAAAAAGCTACATATGCTGGGAATTGAGCCAGGGTCCAGATTTGAGGATCAGTAAGAATCGTTAGAAGACATGTAGAAGAGCATTAATTTTACTCTCCGCTTCACTTTTGGACCAAGACTGAACTTCGTTCTCTCCTGTGCTTTGCTAAGACTCCTTTCCTTCACATGTATTTATTAAAACGAGCCAAACAAGCTGAGTTTCTCTGTTGTTCACGCTAGCCTCTGCTACTGCACCCTATGCAAATACTGTCCCCACAAAATGGGGCCATGCTGCGTGCTCTTTGCCTACCCTTTGTGCTAGCGTAAATGGCTTCAGAGGGGCTTCTCACTGAATAATACCCAAGGCAATGGGAGCCAGCATATTAGATGTATGTCAGTTAACTAAGTGCTGTACACCAGGTTACAGAAGCGTTGTTTTCTTCGCACAGGAGAGAAACATCCATCTTAATATAGCCCCTCTGACAGAAGAAGCAAGCGTGCATATGAGCTGTTCCTCGGCACGGAAACTGCTGATGATGATCTATGTCACCCCGTCCACAAGCCACCGCTTGCTCGTATATATTTTAATGTGGAATGTGGGAAATCAGTCAGAGAATGAGGTAAAATGCAAACCTGAAGGCAGCAGGTCAACTGGAAAAGCACCTTTCTCCTACGCTCCCCACTGGCCACGTAAAGAGGTGACCCACAGCTGGGAAGGCAGATGTCTGGCAACTTCACTGCACTAACCTTTTGCCTTTGCAAATGTGCATTAGGTCGGAGGAGAGGATTCGCTCGATTCCCACAGCTTTCTGCATTAAGCCCCTGTGGCCAAACAGCCTGGAAGTTTTGGGGGCTGCGTGGCCTCCTGCTTAACAGACACCAAAGACCAGCGCTAAGGCCAGGCGCAGAGCTGCTGTGTCTCCATCCTGAGCCAGAGGCTTGCTGAGAGCCTGCAGTCACAATCCTGAGCTGCAGCTCTGCCCTGCAGGCCCCGGGTCCCCAGAAAGCTTCAGTGTCTGCCGTGGCACCGGGACGCAGAGCCCTCTTCGTGCGTTGGCTTCTCTCATGAAGCAGCAAGCTGGAATTTTTTTAGGGTGTCCTTGGGCACCTCAGTCCCACTCAGGTTCACAGTGCTTAAGTAGCAGCAGATTTGCTGGTACTTTTTGCTGCAGCTGTGTTCCCAGTCTCGCCCTGAAAGCTGCTTGGGGGGAAGAGGGTTGACACACCTCTTGTTTCTCTTCCTGAGCTGTAGTTGTGGGGTCTCCTAAGGGGCACTGTCACAGAAGGAGGGGAGCTGGGAATCGTTGCAGTGCTGTCCTTCTTGATCGTGACTTGCCACGATCTTGGACCTTCTTAAATGAAAGGTAGCAATTACCCCTTCCGTTACCCTTGATAATGTTTTATTAGTAATTGCTGTGATTATCTATAATTGCCTGTGTTAATAGTGTGCCATGATTGGCAAGGTTCAGCTAAAGGTTGATTTCTGCTTTGTAGGGGGAAAAAATGGCTGTTTAGTTTGTCACTGCTGTCTTCCATAATAATGCATTTCAAGTCAACTAAAGCCACAGCTTAGGACAAGGTAGTTGTATTTAGGATGTTGGACTAAATTTGGCTTTACAAATTAAGTCTAAGGTCTCTCTTAAGCCAACTCCAGGCTACAGAGGACTTCCAGAAGTATCTGGGATCCCCATGCTGCATTATTGAACCATGCTTTGAAGAAGTGAATTGTGTTCAAGAACATGCCCATCACTAACTGTGAGCTGAATTAAATAACATCCAAGTACCAGAAAACTTGCCTCACCTGGATGGGGAAGGAGTTGGTTCCTTGGTTTGACATTTTTATAGAAACAGCCCCCCAAAACAAGAATTTCTATTTCAAAAAGCCTAGGCGGAGAAAGAGGTAGGGCAGTTGTACAAGAGGACTGGCTATTTATCGTCGTGTGAGATGGAAGAAATCCCATCCCAAAAGAGGACTCTATGGATTGGTTTCGTGACAGAAAGCAGTGTCCCTTCCTTGGCCCCCAAACAATATGGGAATTGAAAGACTTGCTACTCAGATATTTACCAGAGGTGTTTCTGGATCAAAGCCCTGCTACAGCCTGAGCTCAGGGAGTTTCAGGTTCAGATCTCGATTCTCACCCTCACATTTCTCTGCTGGGCTGAACCTGCTTCTTTGAAACGGCTGGAGTTTTGGGTGTGTTAGAAGGAAGTTTTCTGGGAGGGAGAGATAAACGTAAAGGCTGTGTGGAAAGGGGTGTGAAAAATGGCATGGATGCAGATGCACTTTATTGCATGCCCCTGCAGTTCATCTCTTCAGTCCATGTTAGTTCCCTTGTATAGATAAAAATTAAACCTGCAGTAATTCAGTGCATATGATGCATGCGTACATAATATTTGCTACCTCAAAATGTCCCTTCATAGAGCCTGATGGGGATTTTTGCTGTATGCAAACCCATATACCTTACAAAGCTCTGCTCTCCAGGTTTCCCTCCCAGGCTATTGAACAACGTGACCCTCTGTGGTTACGAATCAGAGGTGGGCGACCTGGTTGCTTTTGAGAACAAGGTGGACCCAGCAGACTGATAACTACCGGAGTGGGACCTGGGAGCAACTCGTTTAAAGCCGCTTTAAACTAGCTTTTGTTTTCTGGCTGAGCTGACCCAGAGCCTGGGGAGCAGTCTCGACCAGTTGTACGTAGCCTGGTGCATCCTGACGGTAATATGCTGTATCCTGTCCTGCTGGGGACAGGAGGCAACTCAAAGCTGTTCTCTCGGGAAACGGCCTTGTGCAGCCACGATGTAAACACCACAATATACATTATTTTTAAGCAGGCACCAGTGGCTGAAAAGATTTTTTTAAAATCTTTTTCCGGTGTTTTTAGTAACAACACGACTTACTGCGAATGAAGAAAACGTGAAAGAGTTGAATGTGACGTGTATGCATTTGCCAATCTTTTTGCATGTTTGCTTTTAATTAATTTGGGAGTTATTCAATGAAATTTGGCGTGTTTTCTACTTGCTGTCTAGATAGTTTTACTTTCAGGCCCTAGGACAAAAAGGCGAATTTTAAAATATTTTTCTTTGTAGTGCTTCTTGGGTTTGAGAAAAGAACCACAACCATTAGGAGTATTTTTGCTTTTATGTATATTTGTGTAGACATTTGTTGTTTGTATAGAATTTGTGTTTTCAACCAAGTTTGTCCCTCTGGTGTCTCTTTGATCCTCTTCAGTCAAACCTGTTTTTTTCTGGATTCTTCTTGTGGTCGTATAAGTGTGTGTGGTCTGATAGTTGAAAAAATGAGTCCTTCAGCTGGACATGTATACTACGATTTCACATGGCCATGGGTAGTTCTGTGTTGATGGGCTTGGTCTAAGACACTGCAAAAGAGGCTTGAGCAATTTTAGGAAGTGCTGAGGATCCTCCCTTTGAAAAACTGGCCTTTTATTTAAAGATGGGTCCCCTTGGACGCTTGGGAGCTAATGAATCCCTCACGCTATACATCTCAAAACCCCTGGCTTTCCATCCGTGACATGTGGTCATCCCTAACAACAGGCAGATAAAACCCAAGTTAATGGTGTAAGAGCCAATGTAGCTTACAGATATGTGCATTTTATTTAGATAATTGTAGGAGATGCAACATGCTCACTAAGAAATGTGAAGACAGCTTAGATTTACAGGCATGCCTTATGTTTGTGTAAAGAAAAATTTGGGGCTATGGTGTTTAATTTCCTGAGAACGACCACATGAGTCAGAAGCTGAACATCAGAGTAGCTCATGAAGGATCTCAAAAGGGAAAACAAATGCCCCAAGGAACAAATGTTCTGTATATATCTTCTCCTTTTTCCCTTTTTTTTTTTTTTAGTGGAGATTTTATTTAAGCCTCTCTTTGGATCCTAACTTCTTTGCTCAACAACTCTGAAGTGGATTTTAAATTGATACTCTTTTATGAAAATGTCTAGCTTAATTTTACTCAGAGCAATTTAAGAAAAAAAAATCCCCTGACATCCTTTGATGTATAAAGCACCAGACTTTTAGGTAATGTTTCTCCCTTAGGGCAACAGAAGAGTGCAAGGGCCTTTAACCAAAACCACTATGGGAAACCCTGCACCACCAAGGCGCTTTGCTAGCACACAGCAGCTCCTGAGAGCACCTTGCCCCAGCCTCCCTGAAAGGGAAGAGTTTCTCAGGATCACTAGAAAAAGGAAACCTTGTCCCGCTGCCCCACCCGGGGGAATTTTTCCCCTGCGCCGGCTTCCCGGAAAGCAGTGTAGCTGGGGTGCTGGTTCTCCCTGGCAGCCCGCTGGCTCACCGCGCTGAGTGTGGCTGAGCGCTGCCTGGCTCGGACACCACCCTGTGACTGCTCCTCTCCCCAGACACCCCTCCCTGCTCTTCTGGATGGGACCCCACCGCTGCTCCCCTCCCGTCCCCTCCTCCAAGGCACTACTGCTGTTAGCGAGGCACGTTAGGTGATGACGATGTTACTTGTGACTTTTATGCTCTTGGATCTCAGGCTAGAGGTGAATTACTGCTATCGTCCCGACTGCCATCGTGTGAAGGTCTGGCGGGAGGGGAGGGGGCACTGGGGGCAGCCCTGCTGGTACGGCCAAGTGGGCTCCCTTCCTGGGAGGACTGACCCTGCCGCAGCAGAAAGGCACATTTATTCTTGATTGACGCAGGTTGCCCCGGAAAGCCATAATGTTGGTATCAGAGATACTGTTTATCACCGCAAAACACGAGATAGCTACTATTGCATAGTTTACCTGCCATAAAAAGCTGTTCATCTCTGTTTATCAAGGTTTTTAAGCTAATGGTGCTGCTGCTGGCACTTTGCTCCGCGTCTGCTGTGTGACTTGCGTAATGGTGGCTGCATGGCCTGAGAGGCGCCTGCCAAGGACGGGGCCCCCAGACCGCAAAAGTCACGTGCATCCACGTGACTCGGGAAGACGCCCGAGCCTGGACATGTTTTAGTATGATACGTACCATGCCTTTGCTTGTATGTGCGTTTTGTGCTTTGGGGCTCCTGAGGGAAAGGGCAGTCAGACGGAGTATCACGCCAGTTTTGGGGGAGCTGATAAACCCCATGGTGTCCATCGGGTCTGGGAACATGTTTATTGCCAGCGTGAGGCAGGGACCAGGCAGACGGGGACTGCAGGGTTGGGAGAGAGGGGAGAAACAGTCCTTTACCCCACTAGTAAATTCACAGTTGGGTGTGGGGCAAGCTTACATTCCTTAGTGGTGTCTCCACTGATTTCTTGAGGTGTAAATGAGCCAGGCCAAACAGTAGTAATAACAAATATCAAGAATGATTTCCCCCCACCCCCAAACAACAAAGCAGGAGGACATTCCTTTCTTGCTAAACAGGCAGAAGGGACAGTAAGTTGTATCTTTTTGTAGTGCAGTCTAGGCTAGACAAAACTGCTATGCATATTTTCCTAATCGTCTTACCAAGGCCCTGAGATAATGCTGTCTCTTCTGGCAAGAATAATAATAAATTGTTTTATTATTGCTGGGCATTTTATCAATCTCTTCAGAAAGTTCTGACTTTTAAAGACACAATAATAGGATTTTGGCTTTTTTTAAAGCTTTCTCCTACCAGTTATTTGGACCTGGAGCCCTGGGTTCAGAGCATTCCAGAAGGAACCATGCACAGAAAATGAGGCCAAGTAACAGTGGAAATGCTATCTCTTCATGCAGAAGTTGTGGGTAAAGACACTATGAGTTGAGACCCTGTCATTGGGACAAAACGTTACGAGCCCAGGACTCATAAATACTCAGGCCTCGACAGCCTTTGGCCTTGGGCAAGTCATTTAGCCTTTTTGGCTCCTCTAAAGAGATAGCGGGGTAATACCTCACAGGCCTTAGTGTGAGCTCATTACTTAGTGTCCATAAAATACCTCGTAGATGAAAAATGCAATTGACAGCAAAGGCCAAATTCTCTTCTCATTTATACCAGCCCAGCCACTATTAAAGTGAATTGAGGCTGGGCCAGGGAAACCTGGAGGAAGATTTGGCTGTAGGTGTAAAGTACCGTGATTGATGTGTCTGTGCAGAGCTCCTTGAGGCAGCTCCTCTGGCGAGCTCTGTGGCCTTTGCTGGCACAGAAGCCCCATGCTTATTTTATTTTCTTGCTAATTCTTTTTTTAAACCTGCTACTGAGGACCCGGTACTGCTCTTGCTGAAGCCAGTGGGCTTTGGCTCAGGTCAGCTGGGTGATTTGCAGACAGAGGCAACTCCCCAGGTTCTGCTGTGCAGCAGGCATCATCACCTTGGGGCAGGCGATGCAAAAGTGGCTGGGAGCCACCTGCGTCTAACCCAAACTCCTCAGGTGAACCAGGACCAGCATGCAGAAACAGGCCCTGGAGAAGCCCTGTGAGGCTGGAGTGACCTGGGCTGGCTGCTCTAGTAATCGTCTGGTAATGGTCCGCTGTATGGGTTGAGGTGCAGTCATGCCAGGCATGATGGCCAGGGCCATCCCCACAAGGGAGCTAAGAAAATGGGAGACCCTCTGTCAGCAGGATGAGGGGGCTTGACTTTTGAGGCTGTCCTCTCTCTGCTTTTGGGGAGGGTGGCACTGGGTCAGGCAGGGTGAGGGGAAGGAGCTCCCTGCCCCAGCCGGATTGCTCTGCAGGGACCCATCAGCAGCACACAGCCAGGCCCCACCTCTGCTTCTGGGTTTTTTTGATTGTAGTGAAAGGCTGCAAGAGCTAGGGAGAGGAAAAGCTTGCTCTATGCTAAATTGACATTTGAATTGTGAAATGCTTCCAATAAATTGCATCTCGGGGAGTGACGTTTGACTGAGTCTGATACTGAATAAGGTGGTATCCTATAACGCACCACATCTGATTGTAGGCTACACTGAACCAGCATCATTTCATGGCAATGTGTATCCACAGTTTATTGAAGTTGGAAGGGTGGAGCCCTTTTTGCTGCTAGAGCACCTGTGTTCTTTGACTTCCTTTACTCGCACTCCAAATGCAGCCTGATGCTTCCTGTAACATCTTCCTTAATTGCAAGCAAGGGCTTGAAACTTGCCCATGATCAAAGGCTGCGTTTTGACAGTTCAGGTGCAATTAAATGCGAGTATCAAGTAGGGTGCCTGCAGTTTAATATTAAATCTATGCTCAAGTGTGGTTATAAAACTAGAGCCACAGCACCTTCTTGCAGATCACGTAGTTAGGTATCTAAACGTGTGCACTTGCAGCCACAGAAAACTATGCTGAAATCATTGGAGGCTTGGGCAAAGCCCAGCTAATGCTGAATAGCCAGCCACTCCTATAACAACGTTTTTCATTGGCCATAAGTCTCTTAACTTGCTAAAAGGGAGCCAGGGGCAAGTATTCAACAAAAAAAGTCTTTAATCGTGGACCAGATATAAGGGAGCCAGAAAGCTCCTGGCTTTAAAGTGGTTTTGAATCAAGAACATTTGCAGTATCCTCAGTATTTACACTTAAAGGCTTCTCTCAGAGCAAATAAATGCCTGAGCATGGAAAGGCAAGATCGCATTTGCCTTTGAAATCTGTGCTCTGGTGGATTAGAAACAGAAATGTTTAATCCACTCTTTTAAAAAAAAAAAAAAAAAAAAAGTAAAGGCATTCCATTTGAGTAACATGTCCAGTGGGATCCAGACAGGATGAATACCAGAAACCTCCTCAAATGTTTGTTAAGGTAGAGGAGAAAAGTAGCTGTTCTCTAATTTCCCCAACTCCTGACAAAAGCACTCTCAGCTTCTGTTCTTTTATAAGGGATCTTTAAACATGCTCAACTACAAGAGAGAATTGATGAAAACTCTGTGAATCCAGGTCATTCTTTCTATGGGGTTTATATGAGACGTGCTTGGAGGCTGGAGCAACAGGTAAGGTCCCCTCTGGAAGAAATATGCGGTCTGCTCCACAGCTGTCCTATCCACTGTTGTTCCTCCTTGTCTCCCATCAGAAAATAATAATTTGTACTTCTCTCTTGTGAAAGTAGCGAAAATCTTTCCTCTTTTGCTGCCACCTCTTTTCCTGCTGGATCGATGGGTATTATGGACACTACTGATGTATTGTCTGAGGCTAAAACTCAATAACAAGCTCAAATTAGATTTAAGGAAATGAGTCAATAAGCAGAACAGGAAGGAAACAGACCAATATACCAATTTAAGCCTAGAAAACCACATACCACAGTGTAGTGCAGGGGTTTAATACCTTTCTTTTTGCTGTAAAACTGGGGACATGAACTTTTCAGGTGCAGTGTCTGTGAGGGGCAATGTTCCTACTCTGTCTCAAGTCAAAACATATCAATTATAAAATAATCAAATTGGCACGAGGCAATTGCTCTCAATGAGGTAAGACAAATGTTAAAACACCACAGAAAAAGAAAGCCTGGTGAAAACTGTCCTGAAAACACTTAGGAAATGCCAGAGAAGACAGGCGAAGGGAAGATGAAATCAGGACCGAGAGAGTGAAATGTCAACCCTGTGCAGAGACCATGTGGCTGGAGGAACATAGGGAAGGGGGAAGAGGCTTAGCCCTGTGCTAGAAGTTTCCACCTGAAGTTATAAAAAAGAGGATAGTGTGTCCTGGAAGGTTTTAAAAACAAATTCCTGCTCAGCCTGTTGCTGCCTGTAAATATTGAAACATAAATTGCCCAAATGGGCTGGCTGAAGTGCTACTGCCCGAGTACCATGAGCAATGTGTTTGTCAACATTATTGCAGGGGAAAGCGAGCCAAACTAACAACAACTGCCAAAAAAGTAGAGCAAAAAAGGTATACTTTCCCCTATGTGTCAGGGGCTGACTCCGTGCCAGGCTCTGTCAGGATGTGAAGGGAAACGAGCCCAAAGGCAGCAGAGTCCCCCAACAGGCCTCCATTTCCTGCTCTTAGTGTTCCACCACGTTTATGTTTGGCCAAGCGTAGGGAGGTGGTGATAAGGATAGATCCATTCTTTTGTGGAGCAAGGAGGAAGACAGGACTGCTAGAAACATCTGTTAACCTGGATTTGGGGCCTGGAGGCCACTTCACCTTCTCATGGTCCCAGAACCAGCCATGGGAGCTGAGGGAAACCTCACTGCACTTCACGCTGCAGTGGTACCTTCCACACAGGGGTTGAAAGCTTAGAAGACTATAAACAAATTTTTGAATGCACCGGGAGGTAGCTTTTATTCTCTCTGGTTTGCATATTGTGAAACTGGAGCACTGAAAAGTTGATTTTCACAGTTTCCTACTGCTCGACACCTGCATGAAAGGTCAGGGTTTCAGAAGTGCTTCGGGAGCTTGAGAGGAACGAAGGGCAACTGCTCTTTCTCATAACTTTGAATAGCAGCCACTTCTTTGCTAAATTTGCTAGCACGCAAATGCTGGTGAAAGTCAGCGCTGGAGTTGACTACAGCAGAGTTTTAAATCTGTCCTCTCAGCGCTGGATAATGCCTCTCATTATCACTGTGGTTTTTCCCTCCCTAATGACTACTGCACTGGGAATAAATCAGTGACCTGCAAACTGGCACGTTTTTTGGTAAGCACAATCACTGTCCTGATTTCAGCTAGGATAGAGTTAATTTTCCCCCTAGTAGCTGGTACAGTGCTGTGTTTTGGATTTAGTATGAGAATAATGCTGATAACACACTGATGGTTTAGTTGTTGCTAAGTAGTGCTTACACTAGTCAAGGACTTTCTCAGCTTCCTATGCTCTGCACAAGAAGCTGGGAGGGGGCACAGCCAGGACAGTTGACCCAAACTGACCAAAGGGCTATTCCATGCCATATGACATCATGCTTAGTATATAAACTGGGGGGAGTTGGCCGGGGGGCAGCAATTGCTGCTCGGGGATTGGCTGGGCATCGGTCGGCGGGTGGTGAGCAATTGCATTGTGCATCACTTATTTTATATATCCTGTTATCATTATTATTATTATTATTTTCTCTCCCTCTGCTGTCCTTTTAAACTGCCTTTATCTCAACCCATGGGTTTTACTTTTTTTTTCCCGATTCTCTCCCCCATCCCACAGCGGGGGGGGCGGGGAGGGTGAGCAAGCGCTGTGGTGCTTATTTGCCAACTTAGTTGCCAACTGGGATTAAACCACGACAATCACCCATGAAATCTGCATAGTTTTTCTCCTTCTGCCCAGCCCACCCACTTAGCAGCATTCCTCTTTCCCTAGGAAACTGATCCTTAATTTGGAGAGTCAGTTACAGTACTGGCAAATGACTGAAAAGAAGCATTATGGACAGAGATGTCTCAAAAGGCCAGTTTCGTCCCCTGGTCTATGAATAGGAGACCTGATTGCTCAGATTGGTGTTTTGTCTCATTTTTCTGGGCAGGGAAGAAGCAGTGCTTCTCTGACCCATGATCGTGCTATAATCATCCCAGATATAAGTGAAGAGCTGAAGCCACCATCACTGAAAAGGAGCCGGCGATAGGGAGTTTCACCTGGTGTATCTGGTAACATTTTAGAACCAGTGGCCCAAACTCAAGCACACAAACTGCTGTGTACTTATTGCATAAACATATATAGGGCGCTCTAAATTTTGGATAGCTGCAATATGGTTGTGTACTGCTGCTGTAGTTTTGACAGTGTTAGCTTGGTGAAATTACTAATTGCACTTGAAGTGCAGAAAATAATACAGCCATATGTGTAACTGCTGTGTGTACTTCATAAATGAGATGGTGCCACCATAAACTGTGAAAATAATGCAGCTGTATAAAATCAGAGTGATGAATGCGCACTGGCCTGCAGTTCTACTAGTGCAAGCCAATGCTGGTACCAAACTGTTCCCTCAAAACCGCGGGTACTTAAATCTGCTTTGTAGGGAGGCAATTGCTTAGTATGCCCTTTGTTTATGTGCAGAATACAACACTGTTTTGTTGTTTAGGGTTTTTTTCTTCCATTCAAATTCTTGGATTTAGGTAGAAATGGGAGCGTTAACTAGTGACGTTTCTGTTATGACGGCTGCCCTCCAAGGTAGGTGGGCTTGACTTCAGTTTTGGAGGAAATCACCCTTTCTGGCCCACAACCAGCTGCTGTGGTTGGGAAGCTCCTAAGTGGAGGGAAGGTGAGAAATGGGGTAAAGCAGCATATGGCAATGGCAGTGCTTGTCTTTGCTGCGTTGCTCCCCGCTTGTGTCTAAGGCCAAGAGAAAATCCTCAGCCTAGCAGGTCGTCACCATCACAGCACACCTGCAGGCAGCTCCTCAGGAACACCGACTGGGCAAACAAAGGACAAGTTAGGACAACGGGCCAAACAAAGACCTAGGCCATTAAGAGTTGAGAGGGAAAGACAAGGAACAGGATTACAGTCAAATGACACCCAAGTAAGGAGACAAAGGACCAGGAGAGAATCCTAATGACTCACAGAGGTGGGAGAAGATAGGGAGACAAAGACCATGATTGCTATCAGCTCCTAGAGGGAACATCCCAGCCACATCCCAGGCTATCACATGGTTGCCCCGAGGGAGGAGGCTAGGAGAGATGCTGAGGACTGGTTAATGAACGAAACTTGTCCTCCTTGTAGTCACAGAGAAACCTGGCCAGACTGCTGGGACATTACCTAGAGAAGACAATGGTGATGAGAGCAAATGAAATCGGTTTTGTACTAAATTAAAGTAATCTGCGGCTGCTACAGTGATGCAACATTAAAGATGAAGGTTTAGAAGCAATTAAATCTCTGGCCGGTGTGACTATGCTGCTGGATGTTTCCTGAAAGAGGCACACTCGGGATAAGGGTAGTTAAGCCATCAGCAGATAAAGAGAGGTTTGTCAGCTTCCACATCCTGAGCAATCTCTGCAGGCGGGGGTGCATCACTGGGGAGTGACTGACACTGTTTCTCAATCTTGATAAGTATACAGAAACCTCTGTGGATAAATAGCAGCCAGGGCTCTTATCACCAGAGCCATAAACTAAGACTCTCCCTCTGATATCACTCAACAAAAATACCCCCTACATCCCAGAAGTGGTTAGCAGTGTGTGAGAGACCTGTAGAAAATACTGGTGGGTCCATAAGGAGAACCATATGCCATAGCACACTTTTCTTACCTAATAAGCTACAGGTGGCTGAATGAAATGAGATGGTGCACTACATGTACTCGGCAGAAAAAGACCACACCTCACAGACAGCCAGAATAATCTTGCTCTTTAAACGTTCACTCTTTTTACTTTCATTTTTCACGCTGTGGCAACACCATTGCACTCCCCCCTCCCCGCCCCATGCCTTAAAACATAGCGTCAACAAGAACCAACCCGCTGGTGAGGCTGCGATGGTGCTTCAGCTGCAGACGTGACTACATAGCATCAGCTCCAGAGAGAGGTTTGTCATGCTGCCATCAGCACTTTCTTGTTATATGGAATGTCTGGACAGGTAGGAGAAATATTAGGCTCTGGCAAGCAGCAACTTGCAACTGCAGCTGTTTTCACAGCTCGAAAATAATCCAATGCGAGGCAAAGATTGGCTGCACTGAGAGCAGCAGGAGCAAGGGACCAGAGGCAGGCTCCCTCCTCACCTCAGATTTACAGCTTGGTCCTCCTCGTTTATTTGAGCATTTCCCCCGAAGCCACCTGGCAGTCTCCTGGAGACACCGTCGCACATCAGAGAAGTTTTCCTCGTAAAATAAAGGGTAGAGCGAGCCAGCTGGGACTGGATCTGGTTGGAGCAGGGTGCTGTATTTATAACACGTCAAAGATGAGGAAGGTGGTTACAAGAGTTCAGGCCAAATAATATACTTCATAGCAGCAGGGAAGGAATTATGGGGCGTGAGGTGAAAAGCAAAAAACAAAATCCTAGCATCGAGAACGATGCTGCTTGATCTGGCCACAGTGAACAAGGTCGAAACTACCTGGGCCAATGAGACTACCCTGAGAGCAGCCCAATTTGCTTAAGAGAGCTATGATGGGTAGGAAAAGTGAAATCCCAGCAGGGGAAGGGTTTGGTGAAGCTGGTCTCTCTCTTGTGATTATGTGTGGGCATTTGCCTAGAAGATGCTGATCCTGAGTTCAGAGCCTGCAGACCACTGGATTTTTCCACTCCTGCTATACTCTATCATGTGGAGTAGAAAATCTGTCTTCTGTCACCTGTCACTAGCAACATAAAAATCAGTGTAAAAACACATCCAGAGAAAGCAAAACCCTTCCAACTTTAACGTGCAATTGAGCTCTGCCGCACATAGGTGAATCCTACTTTGGAAAGCTCTGCCTATAAATATTTTCTTCATGTTCATCTGCCACATTTTTCTTTAGGCACCAGTGTCATGTAATTTGAAAGAGTCAGAGTCTGCAGCTTTCAGCCAAACTCGCAGTCCTTTAGCAATGAATTTCCTAGCGTGTGTTGACTGCTATAGTTGTAACTTACCCAGTAATATCCTTATTCACTGTAAGGTTTGGGCACGTGTGATCTAAGCATGGAGGTATGTGGCTGTCACTTCTCCCATAGAGGTCCTTTCCCTCTGTGGGTCCATGGCTCCTTAGCTGGGTTCCTGCCCTTGGGTTGGTGGCAAGCAGCTGGGGAGGGACTTCCAGAAAATGGTAGTTGCACCTCTGCCATTTGAGCATAAGCAATGGTTTGGAGTCAAAGGTTTTTCTTTGTTAAAAGTTGGGAAGATGAAGATGAAAGAAAACATTTGTGGAGAAAAGAATAAGATAAAAGAGGCTCAGAGGTCTGCAAAGTATTGTGGAGCTATGTCAGAATGGTTTTAAAAGAAAACTGAAAGAGAGAAATGAGTAGAAAATTAAGCAATGGAGGGGAAAGACACGCAGGTAAGGTGAAAATAGCAGCATAGGATTTAAAGGGAGAGAGACAGGGAGAGAACAACCCATGAGAAAAACTGAAAAATGGACAAGGTGATGCAGAATCTGGAGAGAACATGTGAAGACACCATGGGAAAGAAAGAACGAGAGGGCAGAGGACACTGCTCTTCAAAGAAAAAATGAGGAAAGAAATATGAAGAAGAAAAAAATAATAAAAGAACATGGAAAATGATAGACATGGCTGGCAGAGAAACAGAAAATGGTTGGAAGGGAATTAAAATGTTGGAGGGAGAGCATGAAGAAAGCAGTGTAATATTAGGACTAGCAAAATATATTTTATTTATTCATGTTCCTTCTGGATTATTTTTCCCTGGCAGCTGCTGAGGGTCCAATTGCTGTGCACTCCCCTCCCTCCATGGAGGGCAGCCAAGCACTTCTCTTTGAGGATGATGAATGCGCAAAACAGTCTTGAGCGCTTCAACTTTAAACAAAGCGCTCTCCAAAGCCCCCTTCTGCCCTCAGCTTCCCCCAGCCTCCCCGGCGGAAACCTGGCAGCTTTGTTACAACTTGCATGTGGGCTCCCATGAGCTCCTTTTGCAGGTTGGTCCATTATTAATGCTGAAATTGGGATGAAATAAGTGAGAATCAGGCTAACCTTCCTTGCAAAGAGGAGAGACGTAATCTACTCCCTCCTCCACATCTCTCCTTGCCGTTGGCGCACATGGTGCGTGCGTGCTCCTCGCAGACAGGTGGGCTGGGAGAGCTCTAAGAGATGGGCTGGGATGTCAGCTCTAAGAGATGTTTAGCAACTTCTTTACGGGACCATCCAAATCCTATTGTAGTCAGTGGAAACTCCTCCACTCGTTTTGATGGGAATTGGTGTAGCCCTGCAAGGCTCACACCTGTGAGACTCACACCCAGCTGTACCCTTTGGCCTCTTCAGAGAATTTGATTTGCTGAGCAATTTAATCAGTGGGAAAGCTGGGAAGTTGAGAAAGGTAAGATAAGGCCTTTAATCGTTTTATTTCTTCCCTGAGCAAGGGGAGGCCTTTTCCAAGCCCAAAAAGGTGTTTAAAAGAAAAGCTTTTCTCACAGGTAATTTTTATCAGTCCAGACAGTGACACAGTAGATTTTTTGAAAGCTTCCTAGTGATTTAAGGGTGTAAGTCCCATCTGACTTCAGAAATGAGGCTTGGGCATCTTTTTGCCCTTCAGCCACATCTTCCCGCTCTTCAGCCAGATCTCTAAGGAGGTCTGTGCTCCTTTAAGGGAGATGTGAATAAGGGGTTTTAAACAACTCTTTTTAAATCAGAGGCACGTATGAGAGCTGACATGTCACAGGACTGACATTAGACACATGGATCAGGCAAGTCTCAGAGCCCAGAGGTCTGAACTAGGAACCTCTGTGTACGTATTTTCCGTCAGCAATCTTAAATGTGATATAAGTGGCGTTGTGCTAGAAAACATGAACGCACTTGACTGGAGCTCTAGGAGAGTGAGTATTAATGAGATGGATCTATCAGCTTAATAAGAAGCTTATTCCCTCTTGGAACATAAGCAGGTTGTTTGGAAAAACACATACCAACTGAGCGAGGCTGGGAAAAGACTGTGTTTGAGAGAGCTCTCCCACCACCGTGGTAGAGCAGATATGGCTCTGCCACATTCATGGGGGCCCCAGCGGTAGGACCCTTACCAGCAAGGGTATCTGCACCGCTGCAGCTGCAATGGCTTTCTAGCCAGCGAGGTCCAAAATGCTCTCTGCATCGTCTTGTTTTCAGCAAGGCAGGAGGGGGAAAGCCCATAAGGGCATACAGCAGTAACTGTGGTCCACTGGACTCTATACATGCTGACATAGGTTTGAATGCCCTTGCCTTGGCGGGTCTGGTCCTGAAGAAATTTGCTTGCATAAATAGTCTTCAAATTAGTGATACCTGTGAAGCATCATTAGACAATGCTGAAATCCCCCAAGTTTCTTCCAGAGGTGCGAGGACTGCAGGATGACGCCCTGAATGACAGACTGCAGTGCAAGGATTGCCTCAGCCAGGGCAGTCCCATCAGGCATCTCTCGCAGGGACAGCATTGTTTTTAATGTACTTCCCAGCCACCAGCAATGCCATCCCCTCTGCTGAGGCATAGACGGGGTGCTCTTATTTTCAGAAGCCCCCAAAAAAACCCCATATTTTCTTCATATTCATGTACTTAACTAGCCATACTGTCTATCCCAGGAAAACCATGGGATTTCCTAAAGAGCTTTGTTACCTAATTCATTTTAGATGGTGGTGAATCTGCAGCTGTACTGTTAATTATAAATGATGTCATTTTCAGGAAGTGTCAGGATGAGGCATATTCACTGCCATGCTAGCGCTGAGCACATAAACATCCCAGCGTGCTTGTTTTTCCATGCGTGCTTCAGATTTGACGCTGAAATTCCAGCCCTCGGTCCTAATCCTGGTAACGCTTAACTATGTGAGTAAAGCTACTCAGCTGAGGATGCTTCAGTGCAGCTTCTCGTGCAGGTAGGGGCTGGCAAGATAAGCCAGTGGTTTGCAAATATGTAGTATAAACAAGTCAAGCAAACAAGTCTGCATAAACATAGAGACTTCCTCACCTCGCTTTATTTTCTCTGCTGAAGTACATGGCGGGACCTGTCTTGGTGATCGCTGGACTTTCATTGTTGGACACAGGCCAGGCGTTCTGCCTGTGGTAACCATAGGTTTTATAACACCAATCAAGAGGCATAAAACACCCTGAACCGGCTGGGTTGTTCAGTCCTAATGAACTATGTTTAGAGTGTTTACACAGCGCGATTTCATCTTCTCAAGGCCTGTAATGTGAACTGTGGACTCATACTACCCTAAGGGTAATATATGTGGTACATGTCCTCGGCTAGAGAAAATAACCTTTCTCCTACTCAGTTTGCTTTAATTAATGTCTGAGTTGAGTTGCACCACCTTTTTTGCATATTCTGTAACTTGTTGAAACCTTGACCTTTTGGGCTAACATTTTCCGTGCCAGATGACTACTCAGTCTGATTCTGGAGGGATGTTTCTGGCCGTTCAGCTCTTTCTAGGAATTTTTTTCCCAGAACAGCTTCTTGTGGAAGATGTAGCGCCATTGCACTTTGGAAAGGGAAACCACGATCAGGCAGTGATAATGGTATGTGGAAAATCTAGGTTCATGCATGCATCTTTTGTGTCTCCTGTGAAAAAAACCCAGATTCGGCCCAGTTATAAACCCTTGGAAAATCACATTTTGCACACACCTGGTAGAGGCTTGTAAGTTTGGCTGCTGAACTCTTTGATGTTTCTGTCTGTGGAGGCCGTGCTGTGGTCTATGGCTGCAGGGACTGAGCGGGAGGATTCAGGTAATGCTCTTCTTGGTGCCTCCTGGCACAGCCATGGAGACTTGTGCTCTGCGTCATTCACCTCCTGGATCCCAAACGGTGAGGAGGAAGGGTCCTGGGCTTTATTTGTGGAGGTGGCATAAAGAGGTGGATTAAAGCAGCCTAGAGAGAAAGATTGAGGCTGGTGACTCGGGATGTAGAAGATACCTGGGTGCCACTGTAAGAAACCTGGTCTGGGAGTTGGGGTGGGAAACGGGGGCTGGGAACTGCTGGGGTGAAATGTGGGCAGCAGCCTGGCAAGGAAAACTGGGGAGCTTGTGCTGAAGAGTGGAAAGTGGCCCACCAAGGCTGAAGAGCAGGGGTGAAGGCACAGGGAGCCTGGGACACGGAGCTGGGGTGGTGGCACAGGGGGGAGTGACAGGGGAGGTCAGCGGCAGGGAGCGGGATGACGGGCTTGTGCTGCCGAGATCCCACGCAGCTGAAGGGGAGCCCAGGATGCTGTGAAAAGCAGCACGCATTCATGTAATTGAAGCGTATGATTATGTCAGGAGGGACTTGCACAATCAGCCTTAATTTGGGCGTTTTCTAATTTTGAATGCTTGCTTTTGCAAGCTCAACTTTCTTTTTAATGGAGCTTTTTGTCAGTGATAGGACTATCTGTAGTTACTCTGTAGTGAGCTGCTGCCGAAGGGCCATCATGATGCTCTAGTATGTGAGTCCTGAACAGTGAATGAAGTAGTTGCTGCACTTAGTAAATTATGATGAAATAACTGCATGTCATTTATTTGTGTTGTGTTTGTATATGAGGACTGTAATTCTATTAAACCTCAGCTACTTCAGAGGAGGAGAGTGAATTAACATGGATGAATGAGGGGCTGTCTAACTAATGGACTTGCAATATAGTTAATGCCCAGCAACAAATTCAACGTTGCTTTGGATAACAGAAGAGTTTTTTTTTTTTTTTAAATAATCAAGTTTGGGTAATTGAAATTCACTGATGTGAGAATATTTTTCACATAGATGTTTACTCTTTTGTTTAATATACAGTGAATATTAATTATTGAGAAGATACAGCTATGACTCTGTCCTGATGTACGGTAAAAAACAAAGGATCAAGATTTGATTCATATCAGTGCATTTTTTCTGAACATCGCCTTGTGATGGGGTAAGGGGGGATAAGCATGCAGCTCTGCAGATAATTGCCAGAGCTCATAAACACTTCTTTTCCCTCTCTCATTTCTTGACAACTGCAGCAGCAGAGACAATATCCAGGGCGGTACAGAGAGTAACCGCTGCGGTACCACCCCTGGTGTGTTTATCCAGTGCTCTGCACTGGCAGTAAATGTTCAAAACCCAGCAAGGGATGGTCCTGAGCGTCCTGCTGTTGCTCACCCTGCTTTGAGCAGGGGATTGGACAGGAGGATCTCCAGAGGTCCCTTCCCACCTCAGGCGTGCAGGCTGCCCATCTGCACAGGCTGCTCGGAGGCCGGCGGCAAGGCGGTGCTGTAGGTGGGACCCCAGTTGGTGGGACACAGGGTTTGTGGCTCCTCCGAGGTGACTCCCTCAGATTGGTTGAGGCTGGGCCACCACTTTAAGGGAGGCAAAGGGATGTATCAGCACGCCCAAGCGCTCTTCTGGATTGGGAGCCTCAGGGGGCTATTTGCGCTGCCTATCTTTGGGCACTAAACTTCAATGCAGGAAGCTTTTTTCCCCTATCTTGCCTGTGGAGGGAGATTAGCCCAGGCAGAAGGTGATTCAGTATCAGAGCCCTGTTCCTGCACTGAATCACCTCCTGGGACACCTCACCTTTGGTTTTAAAGGCAGCTGGCTGACACCGAAGGAGCACCTTCCCTATGTTTTGCACCTAAAGATGCCAATGAACCTTCGTTTTTAAGGCTATAGTTAATAGATGAGCATTTGCAAACTATTGCAGGAGAAAATTATTGGTCAAATTCCTGTACCCAACCCAAGGACAAAAAGTGGGCTGAATGCATACAGGTGAATACAGAATTTGTTGCTCTTCTGTGGTAAGCACGTTGACCAACTTCTCCTGCTTGAAGCCTTTAATGTTAGCACAGGGGTGAAGGCTCTCCTCCTAACTAGAGGTTTTTCTTTTTTGAGAGAAAGAGAGACTGGGGATTCGAAGCAATTTATTAAACTGAGTTGCCGCAAATATGCGGCCTTTTTACCTGCCAATTTTCAGGTTAGCAATCTGTAAAAATACTCACTCTTCTGAATATTTTAAAGCATGCAATAAACCAGTGTTTTATGGAAGAGAACAAGGGAATGTGTACGAGCCTGTCAGATTTCGATGAGCCAAAATGTTCATGGTAATTTTATCACAGGGTATCAATATGAGGAATGACAATTACCTGTGATCAGTGGGGCTTGAACCTGTTTCCACCGATAGATGCGTTTTTAATCTCTATGGGCTGTACTTTTGCCTCGCAGTTTTAGGCAAGAGCCTTCAGCGAAGCTTTTGTGCAAGGCGTGAAGTTTGACAGGCCCTGACTCAGTAGCAATTTTAACGGTGAATGTAACTTTTCCCACTGGTCCCAGACATCTGAGACTGTAGAAGTCTTCATTCTTTTCCACTGAAAGATGTTACGTGAGCAGGGGATATTATGAAGTTTGGTTAGGTGCTGCTGTCTCACGCACATGTGCTTGCTGGCTGCCGGGCTGAACGGAGAAGAGCTGAGCTCTCCCTGCCTCTTGCTTGGAGGGGGTCAAAGAAGTTTCTTTCCTCTGCCCCATTAATGATTTTAAAAAGACACACACACAAAAAAAAAAGTAGGGACCTTACAGTCCTTGATTTCTCCTCCTCTGACAGCTTGGCCAACGGTTTCAAAAGCAGCTGAAGGAAAACAGGAAGACAGGAAGATACACAGACAGCATGATGATATAAACTTTGTTTCTCTAGGAAACTAGGCTAAAAAAAGTTCCTAGGCCTCTCAGTAACAGAATAAACCTTGGGAATATGATTTAAGTCTCCATTGTGGGCTCAGAAACGAAAAGGAATGGATCCCCCATGTGATGATTATTTTTAAAATGCTCGCAAGCTCCAGTTCGGTCTTATGATTATTTGGTGACTCGCTCCCCGAGCTGAAAGTTTGACACTGAGGTCTTACAAATATATTGCCTATTAGAGGTCCCTTAGGTGATCATAACGGAGAAAACAGGAGTTAGTTACCTTTGTTATGGTACCCCAGTGCTATCCCAGCACTTGCAGAGATTACTCCTATCATCCCTGTGAATGATGGGGGAGCCCACCTCCCCAGTACTCGCTGTGCTCCACTGAACGTGTCCGAGAGCAATTTGCTCTAACTGACTGTTATGTATGATGTGCTTATAAAAATTGTTAGAAAGATCCAGATGGGGAAAAAAAAAAAAAGGTCCCTTGATCCAGCCAAACTGGTGAGAAAATAGTGAAGGGCAGCAGAGCACAGCTGCCTTTGCAGGGCAGAGCGTGGGGCTGTCCTTCCGTCTGTCCTTCCACGCCCCTGGCGCTGGATGAGCCTTTTTACGCCATTTTTATCAGGTAGGCACTGAAAAGGGCAGTGCCAAAGAACTTGCTGCCTTTTACAAATCTGCGTCCTGGTGAGAAGAGTTTTATCGAAATAAACCGCGTGGAGCAATCTGAAGCTGAAATCTATTTCCTTTCCTTTATTTCAAGCCTATTGCTGGGAACTTTTCAAGATTTCTTCCCTAGAGATTTAAAGACTCTTCTTCTCATAACAGGTGCAGCCTGGGGGACAGCGGCGGCAATGCACGGATCCTCCTGGGAGTAATTACGCTTCCTTTCCCCTTCCCCTTCTCTGTAGCATCTCTCTGGCAGCGCTTCTGCCAGGAGCTGTGCGCATACGTTAACTTTAATCCATTCAGTAGAGGGAGTCAGATGCTAAAATCTAAGCGTCTGCGCTAGCCCCTCCAGGACCAGGACTTTGCATTTGCACGCAGGAGCAGAAATACTTAATTCTTTGCTGCCCACTTAACCCGGATGGGGGTGTATGGGGGTGTCTCGCTCTCAGCTGGGCTGTCTAAACTCTGCTGCAATGACAAAACCACAGCAGCAACAATAGCGATGTAATTAACAAAGTCATCGTGCCAATGCTCTTCAAGGCTGCCTTGCGGGATCCGTCTCAGCGAGCTGGTTATCTTTCTCTACATCTGTGTAGTCCCTGGACTCTTTGGCGGACATCATTTGCGGCAGTGCTGGCTGTCGCTTAGTCAGAGGGACATTTGTTTCCCTTTTGCAATGAATTTTCCTCTCTTGTGTTCATGGAGATCTGGTACCGTAGTACCGCTTGTGGGCATTAGCTGCCGCTTTTTTTCTGAAGAGGAAAGGGGGGAACTGATCCAGGGAATGGTAGGGACTTGGCGCACAGAGGCACGTAAGGAGCTGTGCCTCCCAAACTTGGCATGTCTCTTCAAAAACAGGATGTTACACAAATAGTCGATGTGAATTTGGCGTAAGTTTCTCCTTAAATTGCAAAAACAACTGTGCCCCCCCCCAACATCTCAAAGGCTTTTTCTGAACAAAGCCTGGAGAACCGTGAGTGGCCGGGGTGGGAAGATGTGAATCACGGCGGGTGCCATGGGTCACGGCCTGTCCTGGAGAGCGGAAGGGGGGACGGCAGGCGGCCCCCAACCCCTGCTCAGCTAAGGGAAGCCTGCAGAGAAGCAACTCAGGCGTTTGCTCTTCAGATGCATCAGGCTGGGCAGTGGGGGAGTAGGGGAGAGCGGCAAAGTCTTTTGCATGGTCCTTCTAGCCTCTCAGCTGAGAAGCAAAAGTCAGCTGCACATGCTAAAATGATGTTTGTGGTGTAAAATACATCTTGAGAGGCCAGGGATGCTAGTGACTAACTTTGGAGGCACGCGTGAGGGTGGGAACCAGACCCAAACTGGAGGTTGAATTTGGCCTATTCGACTTCTCCTGACTTATCTCAATTTGATTAGGAAGGTTTGAACCAAGAAACACACTGGGATGTGAAAATCTGCTTTGAACGTTCATTCTGAGAGTGGTAACTGAGTTTTAAATATTTATGGCAGAACCTGGAGTTGTACTAGTGAATGCGCTATAGACTCTCCCCAGTGGTAAGTCTGGCTTGCTGGAGACCCTGCTCTGCAATTAGCCCCATTGCAAAGGAGAGGGGGAGGAGGAAGGGGAGGAAACCAAGTAGACTTTTGCAAAAATGATTTAATTCGCTGATTACTGAGGTTTTGCTCCTCCAGAGTCAGTGCCTTCAGCGTGGAGCTGTGGAGGAGAGGGCTCTTTAACCAAACCCAGCACCTGGATAACCTGCAGGTCTGCTTTCACACCACTTGCAACTGTTTGCCCCAAAACAACACTGGCTCTGCAGAAAGACCAGGCATCGAGGAGTGGAAAGATGCTTGTCTGCCCTTGCCATTTGTAGCTCTTGCTGCTTGCCATTACTTGATCCCATGTGAGACACTAAGAGGTACACATGCATTTTTTGTTCTACCGCTGATGTAAACAGGATTGTTTTCTCTGCAGGCAGCGTGGAAATGAGTCCGTGGTCCTCTGCTCTGCAGCAGACATAGGCCTTGGTGCAATGAGTGAAAGGGAGGCCTTATTCCCTAGCCCAGCCCTGGATCTGCTACGGCAAGACAACCGGGCACATGTACCTCTTACTTACTTCAGTGTGTGCCAGTAACACAGCTCTAAGCCTCCGGCTGGGATTGAAGGTCTTCAAGGCTAAAGGCAACGGTTACTCGAGCCTAAGAACCTGCCTTGCGTGGGGTCTTTAGCAGCCCCGTGTACGCCGTGGAGGCAGCTGTGGTGGCCGCGCAGGACGGGCGCTGCTCTGCCAGCCGCACCGAGGGGGACGCACTCGGGTGCGACGATCCCTCACCCTGTGCCGAGAGGCAGCACCAGCTGCATTTTAAAACTGCAGAGCCCTTCCCGAGCACTGAGGAGCTCCCCGAGCGCCGCATCTTCCCCCTCCCCGCTGGCGGGGCCGGGCCGGGGGTGCCCGCGGCTGCCGCTGCCCGCGCTGCTGCGGGGACGAGCGGGGCGCCCCGAGCTGTCGCTTCTCCCCGCCCGGGGCGGCGGGGGGTGGGGAGTGTCCCGGCC